>OY740721.1:9561916-9702341 GCA_963513945.1 Hydrotaea diabolus
ATTTTACTTCACTCTGACTTACTTACACATTATATTTTTCTGTCAGTGCCTTTTTTATATAAAAAATACAAACTAATAATTTATGTCTGCACTTGTGTTTTTTTTTTCAACAAAAAAATTCTATAACTCGAAGTCTCCGTAAGTCGAACTTTTTTTTGGGTAATAGTGATTCGATTTATTTATATATATATATATATATATATATATATATATATATATATATATATATATATATATATATATATATATATATATATATATATATATATATATATATATATATAAATAAATCGAATCACTATTATCCCAAAAAAAAGTTCGACTTACGGAGACTTCGAGTTATAGAATTTTTTTGTTGGAATGGGTATGATCATCTTTGAAAATAAACAGCGCAAGAAAAATTTATTCAATGCTGCTGTTAAAAATCCTACTAAAACTGAAATGAAGCACAAACCTCGGTCATTTCATGTCAAACGACCAAACTTAAGGAATTGTTGTCTTCTGATCCGGAGTTCAGGCAGAACCTTTGAACGATATCGGTCAAGGCCTCTTTGAGTTAGAGGTGTAGAATTTAAACATTATTGCCTAACAAGTATTTTTCGCAGCCATGTAATTATTGTTATATTGTTCCTAGCATAATTAGTCCAAAATATTTTCGATTGCTATTGAAAATCAAAATGTTTCTAAAAAAGGCCTTTTTTGCTAAAAAAAAAAGGCTTGTCTTTAAGAGGTTGCTGGTCTCTTAGTGGAAGCGACCTTTTTATCTATTAAATAAAATGTTTTGTTACTCAAAACAAGTTTTTTTCTGTTTTAGCATATGCACTATTAGTTAATTAAGATAATAGCATTTACTTAGTGATTTTCACAGCATATATATTTTAAAAGTATCTTGCTTCTCCTTTTTCTGGCGATGGTTGAATGTTAATTTAACCCAAACATATCGAAAGGCAATTTTGGGAGCAAAGGTTTTATTGGTAGATTGTTGGTAGTATAACTTCTTAAAAGTCAACAGTTTGAAGGCTAACGAATATGTTCAGATAGCATCTCATCTCCCATTGTCAAGAAAAATTTCAAAAATATATTCAAAATATAAGTTAGCTTAAACTTTATTTATTTAAGTATTATTTACGAAAGCGGGTGTAAACAAATATCTGTAGGTAGGGTCTGGGTGAGCTCTAATAGACCTTGCGGATGATCCTGTTCCTCAGCAAAGTACTTCTTTGTTATAGCGAAGGATGAATCTTTTAATCGTTGAATTGCTTTATCTGCCAAAGATTTAAATTTTTTCGGAAGATCCTACATTTTTTCAGCTATCTTCAATGTGATTGTATCTCAATACCTTGTAGATGTTCTGTATGCTCCAAATATGCTGTAGTTTTTTTATGGCTTTTATGGAAATTGAACGATGATGTTATTCCCTTGTTTGCACTCACCATGGAAAAACTGTTAGTAAACTGTATAGACTCTCTAAATATTTAAAGCGAAAAAGTTAAAAAATGTTCAATTAAAAAAACGAGATAAAAAAATTATTGTTTCATACTCGCATTTATCATGAAATTAATAAAAATTATAATAATAAATAATTGAACAGGGATTAACCGGCTTAAGACCTCTTGCTTCTATATTTAAATAGAAGACAAGTTTTTAACAAAATGGCAAGTGACATCAATTTTCGTGGCTGCAGACTGCTTTTATCATGATTTCGGGTCCGTGACAACCCTCTTCAGAAAGCTTTGCTGCAATCGTGCTGCTTGTTGTCTCACAAGCGATTCGCTGACCCAACAGTGTCGTCATTATCTATCGATGGTATGGATGTCGAACAATCGGATGCTCTTGATGTTCTGGGTATGAAAATACAATGTGACACCGTTGGGCGAGGCTTCCTAAAGCGGTGCAAAAAATATTTCACTCCTTCTTATCATTTCGATATTTATACAACGTACATCAGGCCAAAGATGGAATACAACTCCCATATATGGGCAGGTGCTCCAAAATCATCCTTGGAGCTTCTGGACCGTGTTCAAAGGAGAGCGATAGTGCTATTAGGAAATAGTAGGGTATCCAACTCTATTGTTTCCCTGGAGCATCGTCGGAATGTGGGTTGTGTGTCGCTGTTCTATTGTTAATTCTATGGTGAGTGTTCTTCAGACATTCGTGGCCTTATTCCTGACGTGAGGATGTTCGGCAGGGATACACGACTTTCCAGAAATTTACACCCATTTGTTATCGATTGGCCAGTTGACCGCACTATACACTACAGATCGAATTCGTTTTCCGCCCGTACTGTCCGTATGTGGAATCGACTTCCGGCAAATGTATTTCCCACCAATTACGACATCCAGAAATTCAAGGCGAATGTCAATAAACATTAGTCCCACTTTCCCCCCTTCGATCCCTTGCTTTCCAACGACCAACGAAATACATTGCATGTATAGGGGAAAACCCCTGAGTGATGGCTAATTAAAAAAAATAAAAGAGTATAATCAGCTTTTAGAATATACCAAACTATTATACATCTTGCATTCTTCATAATGATATGAGATTTAAATGTTCTCTCAACAATTTATATAATATTTATTTATAAAAACGAGCTCCGGCCACTATGGATTAGCCGCATGTTCGTCTACCGATGCATAAAACTGTTTGAGGAGACTGAAGATGTAAAATACCGCCACTGGTCGGTTGGCCTACGCTCTGTTCGAACACCGCATGTCATCAAAGCCGTTAAATCAAGAACTCAAAGAAATCCGCTCCGAAAACAGATAATAATGGCCCGTGAGATAAATATCACACAAAAGTCCATGAGCCGAATTATTAAAAAAGACTTCGGTATCGGACATTTATTGACTGCAGCTTTAAAAAAATAGGATTGAAAAATGCAAACGTCTTTTGGCGAAGAACGCTGATAACTTGCACAGAAAAATTTTGTTCATCGATGAAAAAAGTTTTCCGCTCAGGAAAAATTTAGCAAGCAAAATAATAGAGTGTATGCGCGGTCATCTAAGGAAGCATCTGAACTGATCCCAATGGTGGAAAAGGGTCATCACCCACCTTCAGTCATGGTTTGGTGGGGTGTCTCTTACGATGTCAATCCATCGGCCAAAGTTTACCAAAAAACCGTTCTGGAAGTTGTTGTGAAGCTTCTTAACAATTTCCTGTTCCAAAACCAGCCATGGACTTTCAAGCAGGATTCTGCGCGGACCCATAAGGCTAAAACGTCCCAGCCTGGCTTCGAAACAAGTTGCCAGCGTTCATTTCCTCTGAAGAGTGAGCCTCAGGCAGTCCAGATTTGAACCCATTGGATTACAAATTGTAGACGGTTTTAGATGACAAGGTTTGTCACCAAAGATACCCCAACATTGGATCTCTTAAGACTGCTTTGGCCTATTTTTCAATGGAATAGGTTCGTTCAGCTATTGACCAGTGCGACTTAAGGCGTGTGTAAAGGCAAAAGGCGGACATTTCGAAGAAGTAGATTTATTTTGGATACAATATAAATCAATAAATATATTTAAAAATATTTGGTGCCAAAACATTCAGTACTTTTTATATTACAGCATAAAACGTGTGTAACCGCATTTACGTCCCTACTAAGTAGAATGACTGGTTGATTAATTTACGTCTCGCATAAAGCGCTCCGTATTTTGATAATGGCATTATTCAAATTATACAAAGTAAATAAAAAAGAAAAAAAAAAAGGTGAAACCAATAATCCTGCGAATAATCGGCCAATCGCGATCTGCTCTGCGCTCTCCAAGGTAATGGAGAGCATGGTTAACCACCATCTTGTAGGGTATCATGAGTCTAACGACCTGCTAAGCGATCGACAGTATGGCTTGCGTAGAAATCGCTCTACGGAAGATTTTAATGAGCGTAAGACGCAGTGCTGCTTGTTGTCTCACAAGCGATTCACTGTCCCAAAAGTGTCGTCATTATATATCGATGGTATGTCAGATGCTCTTGATGTTCTGTGCATGAAAATACAATGTTACACTCGTTGGGCGAGACATGTATTCGAAGTGTCGAAAGCAGCACTCAAGTGTATAGGCTTCCTAAAGCGGTGCAAGAAAAATTTCACTCCTTCTGATCTTTTCGATATCTATACAACCTGCCCATATATGTGCGGGTGCTCCAAAATCATCCTTGGAGCTTCTGGGCCGTGTTCAAAGGAGAGCGATGGTGCTGATAGGTGACAGTACGGTATCCAACTCTACTGTTTCCCTGGAGAATCACCGTAAAGTCGGTTGTGTGTGTCGCTGTTCTATCGTTACTTCCATGGTGTGTGTTCTTCTGACAGTCGTGGTCTTATTCCTGACGTGAGGATGTTCGGCAGGGATACACGATTGGCCTTTTGACTGCACTATACACTACATATCCAATTCGTTTTTCGGCCGTACTGTCCGGGTGTGGAATCGACTTCCGGCAAATGTATTTCCAACCAAATACGACATCCAAAAATTCAAGACGAATGTCAATAAACATTACCCCCCCTTTTCCCCCTTTCGATCCATTTCTTTCCAATAATTTCTTCCAATAATCCTGCGAATAATCGGCCAATCGCGATCTGCTCTGCGCTCTCCAAGGTAATGGAGAGCATGGTTAACCACCATCTTGTAGTGTATCATGAGTCTAACGACCTGCTAAGCGATCGACAGTATGGCTTGCGTATAAATCGCTCTACGGAAGATTTTAATGAGCGTAAGACACAGTGCTGCTTGTTGTCTCACAAGCGATTCACTGTCCCAATAGTGTCGTCATTATATATCGATGGTATGTCAGATGCTCTTGATGTTCTGGGCATGAAAATACAATGTTACACTCGTTGGGCGAGACATGTATTCGAAGTGTTGAAAGCAGCACTCAAGTGTATAGGCTTCCTAAAGCGGTGCAAGAAAAATTTCACTCCTTCTGATCTTTTCGATATCTATACAACCTGCTTATATATGTGCGGGTGCTCCAAAATCATTTTTGGAGCTTCTGGGCCGTGTTCAAAGGAGAGCGATGGTGCTGATAGGTGACAGTAGGGTATCCAACTCTATTGTTTCCCTGGAGAATCACCGTAAAGTGGGTTGTGTTTGTCGCTGTTCTATCGTTACTTCCATGGTGTGTGTTCTTCTGACAGTCGTGGTCTTATTCCTGACGTGAGGATGTTCGGCAGGGATACACGATTGGCCTTTTGACTGCACTATACACTACATATCCAATTCGTTTTTCGGCCGTACTGTCCGGGTGTGGAATCGACTTCCGGCAAATGTATTTCCAACCAAATACGACATCCAAAAATTCAAGACGAATGTAAACATTACCCCCCCTTTTCCCCCCTTTCGATCCATTTCTTTCCAACGACCAACGCAATGCATTGCATGTATAGGGGAAAACACCTGAGTGTTGCTAATTCCATAAAAATGTACTGGAATTAATGTAGACTTTCGTAAATTCATTGAGGTTAGCTCTTGACTAGAATCCAGAAAAGTTCATGCACTTTCACAACGAACGCCATCAATTTTTTTAATTATTATATTGGCGTAACAACCTAGGTGTAGCTGTAAGCTACACCGTGCTGTACTGACAGGACCAGTTTTACGATTAGCTAACATTTCATCACATAAATATTTGTGGTGCGCGTTTTCTTTAAACATATAAAGGAATTCAATAACCTGATAACTTGTTGGTAATTTTTCGATATTATGCACTTCAAATTTTATATTTGTTTCACTTTTATTTTGCAAACACTACAGTTATAGTTGACAAAAGACCAAATCAACACCTTTATATCATTAAAAATTGGAACGACTGAAATAAAATCTTGTAAAGTAATTGTTCGAATTCAAATTATTTATATTTTGTCTATCAAAAAACTATTTTACACATAAATAAGTTTTGGTCTAGTTAAATGTTTTGTTATTGACTTGGTATAACCCTTGTCAATCTTTTGGTTGTGAATTTCTTTAAAAATTACATTTTGATAGATTTAAAATTTATTACAAAACAAATTCATCAGAGGGTTTGAAGAAAATTAAAATTGGCGCCGTTGTCAAAATTGTAGCCCTTGTGTGAAAAAGTGTTTGGTGGAGAGTAGCGTGACCTACTGATACTAACAATCTCGATAAGTGTTTTGTTTATCGTTAAAAATAAATACTTCCAAAGCTTAAGGTTCATTTTTAGAACAACATGGACGTTGTCCGAAATAGGCATCTTAAAGTTGCAAAAAGGGAAATAAAAAAATTAAAAATCTAAATCGACGTCGGAGCAAAAATGAAATAACGCCCAATATGTTACGCATCGTTACAGCACAATTAATACTATTTCGGGGATCCTAGGGTGGTAGGATCAAAAAATGCTTTGTTATTCTAAATTATCATTACATAAGCTACAAAAGAGGGGTGCGGTCAAACCCTCAAATTTTTTTCCTGTCCCTATCTAATATACGTACAGTAAGACCTCGGTAATCCGAACTTCGATAACATGAATTAACATACTTTATAATCCGAATTGATTGTTTTATGTAATCCGAATTGACATTAAAGTATGTTACGATATTAATTGGCATTATTTTAAAAGTATGTCATAGTTCGAACGTAGTTTAATTATGATGAAATCATGCTTTATTACGAGTCCTCTTAAAAGATGACGAGTCCTCTTAAAAGATAAATCGATACTTCTGTGTTATCTAAAAGTCTCTTACATAATTCTTATTAAACTACAATTTAAAATTGTCTTTTTTTTAAAATCGTCTTAATATGTTCTTTTTGTTTCTTAAAATTGTATTCGTTTTTTTTAAATAAACACATTTTTTTGTTTTTAAAAATGGGAAATGTTATTGGTATTATAGGTTTTTAAATATAATACTCTTATATATACTCTTTTAAAAACACGTGAAGTCGAAAGTATCCAATAATCCGAACTAGGGTCTGAAATCAATTATTTGGATTATCGAGTTCTTACTAATTATAAATGCTGCAGTACTCGTATGACAAGCAAACGGCGTTTTGAAAAAAAAAATATTTGCCACAAAATATGTTTTATTAAACCGTATCCCGGATATGTTTTTAGGGACAAAGAGTACTAAGTTATCCAAGGATCGATGATTACAGATACTTGTGATATCCACGATTCTCGGATAAATGTAAAGTTAATTATGCAAATAATCAACATTTTAAATAATACGTGGCTTCCTTCAAATGTCATCAATTTAAAAAGCTCTAGATATTTATCATTATATACCGGTATATCTAATGATGGTGGAGTTGTTACTAGTTTTTATTATGCAACATAAAGTTTGTTAGTAGATAAAAAATAGACTAATATGTCCATGGTGCGTATCAATGGGAACGTCTAGAATTACTTTATCTGCAGCAAATCTGCTGCAACAATTGTGAGTTCCAAGCCCACTGAAAAAAATATTTAAAATACTTGGCTTGTATTCAGCATTTTCGAAGACACGTATCCTTGAACGTATTTCATTGCTCTTTGTGTCAAGACTACTGAATTTAACTATATTAATGGTGGCGATTTATTATAACTCTGTCCGTGGTCTCGGCCATTTGTTGTGCATAATCGGATTGGGCATATTTTCCACAAAATGTAGGACACTTCTTTAAGTTATTCTAGTTGATAGAAAGCTGTTTCTTAGGTGCAGTTCTTTTTCAATGTGACACAGGGTCGGTACAACGATTTTGCAGATTGTTCCAGGATTTAGCTTAAATGCTGAAAGGCCAGCGATTCTTTGAACTCGCTGTATAAATCTTTATTGAAGTTTATTAAGGTATTCCCTATGCCATTTCGTAAAATTCATGCTTGAGTTGTGACACTTGTTTTCAACGCGCTTCCTTCTCCTTATTACTCAATATGATGTTTTGGGACTTAATGCCATGTCCACACTTCACCCCGAATTACTTAATTCGCTCTCTGAATTACTAACGCGAATTACCCTGTTTACACTAAACGTACATTATTCGATTTTACAGTTGCTTCTGTTTCGGTACTCCAAGGAAAAAAGATATACATTGCTTTAGGTATTTTGCAATAATGTGAACAAAAAAAGTGCGAGCAGAGCAGAATGATTAGTTTTATTTTGACAGCAGCTTCGATATTTTCCGATAAATATTAGAGAATGAAACGATTTATTCGTAATTCAGAAGGTAATTCAAAATTAATTACCAACGTAATTCGCTCTCAGAATTTTGTATGGTGAATTACGTAATTGCCAATTTAATTGGGGGTTAAAATTACGAATAAGAAAAAACATTGACCTTGCCATTACGGTTGCTTTAAGTGGCCAAAACCGATGTCTGCTATGAGATACTAACGTTGTAGGACCACAATATATGTGTTCTTAGTGGATAATTTCAGGATCACCTATGTCATTGGATCGTTGTAAGAAAGACACATCTGATGTAGATTTTCTAGAGAAAAGATGAGGCATTTAACAACCATTCCAGTCATATGATGCAGTTCTCGTCCAGCAAATGATTAAGGCTTTATATCAAGCTGCATGTGTTTACGACACACTTCTCGTTTCTGTGCTGCTTGAATAAAGCGAATGATTACATTCAGTGCAGAGTCCAATTCTAGTTAAGTAAGTGTTGAAAATTGTTGCCTCTACTATTGCTTGCATCGTACGCAATTTCGAAGTACATATCCTACCATTCGCTGTAATCTGTTGGGAGAATTCCCATGGTTGATTGAATATATTATATCATCAGCTTTTATGCTAAGAGTTAAAAACGCGTTTGCTGGATTTCTTCTACCTACGTTGGTAATGGTGAAATTGTCTTTGTTATTTTTTTTTTTTGGGCTGCAATGCATCACATATCAGATTGTTGAAATGGTTTTGGGATGCACCGTCCTGATTTGACGGTCCATGCTGCCATTGTTGAAATGTTGATATATTTTGTATCTTTGCGATGCCATTGGCAATATAGACTGTATAACTCGAGGCGTTTACGCTTATCCATGCTCGTACGACTTTAGAGTCTGTCCGAAAGTGTGTAGAGTTCCCTGTTCGATATCGTTGACTGTATGAAAATAAATGAAACACTAGATGGAATTCGGTTTTAAAGTATAATTAAATTGGTTTATTTAAGACGAGTTTTGTGAAGACTTGTTCGATGGAAGTATGTTGAAAATCACTAGCCTCAAGCTATTTACAATGGTGTGTAATGTGGTATGCAACATAGAGTTCCACTTAAAAGGCATAAAGGAACAAAACAAAGATGTATGTACGAGGATCAATAGGAAAAACTGTTACATTTAAATTAATTGATTTTGTATGTGAATATATTGAAAATAGTATTTGAATTATAAGTTAATTAATGTTTAAAAATAGTAGTGGAGTAATCGTATCGTAAACATTCCGGCCCACCTTGAAAGGACCCCTTTCGAGTATCCAAGAACAGTGGACAAAGCTTTGATACTGGCCGCTTCATCAAACCATTCTTCGTGCGTATTGTTGCTACGCGGACAATGCCGTCCTTACCAGGATGAGTTGCTGTCACCCTACCCATAAACCACTGTGTTGGAGGAAGATTTTCTTCTTTGATGAGTACCATATCGTCGATTTGAAGATTTTTCAATCTATTAAACCATTTCGGTTTACGTTGAAGCTGAGATAAATATTCTTTGGACCATTTTGCCCAGAACTGTTGAACAAGTTGTTGTGAATATTGCCATCTAGTTAAACGATTGATTTTGGTAGCGGTTAGATTTTCATCTGGAACTGAAGTCATTGAACGCAGAATTAAGAAATGAGCAGGAGTTAACGGATCCGTGTCACCTTCGAATTTCAAACATAATGGCCTTGAGTTCAAGCAACATTCGATTTCGCATAGCAGTGTAGATAGTTCCTCATACGTCACAGAAGAGTCACCCAACACTCGTCTAAGGTGGAGCTTTACTGACTTTACACCTGCTTCCCAGACTCCGCCGAAATTTGGTGCTGAAGGAGGTATGAAATGCCATTGAACTTGATGGTTAGACAATTCATTGAAGATGACCTGATGTGTAGATGATAGAAATTCGTATAGTTCCCTTAATTCTCTATCACAGCCAACAAAATTGCTGCCATTGTCGCTGTAGATGTGAATTGGTTTGCCGCGTCTGGATATGAACCGTCGAAGTGATGCTAAAAAGGCTGCCGTTGAGAGTTCTGTCACCGCCTCCAAATGAATGGCTTTCGTGTTCATACATACGAATACAGCTATCCAACATATAAAAGTTCATGACCCACGACCTTTCCATGATCTGATGTACATTGGACCGGCGAAGTCAATTCCGACATACTCGAATGTTGAACCAGCATGTACGCGATAACTTGGAAGATCACCCATACGCTGTTGAAAAGGTTTCTGGCGATATCGCATGCATGATGTACATTTATAAACTGTTCGTTTAATAAGTGATGTTACTCCAGGAATCCAATATTTCAGGCTTAGCAAATACTGTAGCTGTCTCGTTCCGGCGTGAAGATATTTGTTGTGATAATGTGCTACCAACAGGTGTGTCAAAGTGCTGTTCTTATGCAAGATGCAAGGATGTTTCTGGTCGAAATTTATGTTGGCGTTTTCGAGACGACCTCCTACTCGCAATACTCCTTTGTTGTCGATAAACGGTGTAAGTCCAGATAACTTATGTGTCGCTGATAATACCTTGCCTGAACATAATGTATTGAGTTCGGTTTCAAATGATGTTTGTTGGGACCTTTTTATCAAGACTAGGAGAGCATAACTGAGCTCGGATGTGGTAAGAAAGTCAATTTCTTTGGTTGTGTTGGATCTGCAGTTCTTGAAGAAACGAAGGATGAACGCTGTAATTCGGAGAAGTCTTATAAAGCTAGAATAACGATTGAAAATGTTGACATCTTCCACTGATGTAGCAATTGCGATCACCTTGCGTTCTTCAAGATCCACATCGTCAGGAACGGTAGTTTTTGATTGGGATGGAGCAGAGAAATGTTGTAAGATTTGTGTGCCTTGCCACCACAACTTATTGTCAATGAGTTCAGCGGATGATATACCTCTCGTTGCCAAATCTGCTGGATTTGATTTAGATGCAATATGACGCCATTGTGATGCTGGTACAATGTTGATTATATACGATGTACGGTTTGCGATAAATGTCTTCCACCGTCTGGGATGTTCGCTAATCCACGCTAACACAACCATAGAATCGGTCCAGCCGAATGTTGGGACGTTTTCAATCTTTAAAACGTTTTTGACCTTTGCCATGAGATGAGCCGCGCACAATTCCAAGCGTGGAAGCGTAATTTGCTTAATTGGGGCTACTCTAGTCTTCGCAGTCAGTAAGCATGAGTGTGTTGATCCATTTGGCTTGATAATGCGAATATAGATAGCCGCTGCGTACGCTAACTCAGAGGAATCCGAAAATCCGTGTAACTCAACTCTATCACCAACATCGAAGCCACACCATCTTGGGATCTGAAGATCTTTTATGTTTTGAATAGATGTTTGAAGTTGACTCCATTCGGCTTTCAAATCCTTTGGTAGGTCCTGATCCCAACTGATACCCTTCAACCATAACTTCTGCATGAAGATTTTTAGCGAAATCACTACGGGAGATAGCCATCCGATTGGATCGTAGATTTTCGATATGTCCGATAGAACGCGCCGTTTCGTTATTACCTCGGTTAATTCCTCAAAGCAAACGCTGTAGTGAAAGCTATCTGTAGTAGTGTTCCACAGCAGTCCCAAAGTCTTTACGGTTTCGGAGTAATCAATTACCATTTCGGATGAAAATGCTCTCTCATGTGGACTGATGACGTCTTGAAACTGCTGCGAATTTGACGACCACTTGCGGAGATTGAAGCCTGCTTGAGATAGAATGCTGCACACAGTGGATCGAAGTGAAATTGCAGTGTCAACATCGGGTGCGCAAGACATGTAGTCATCAACGTAGAATTTATTAACGATTTCCTGCGATGCCAATGGAAATTCTGATGATTTATCAAATGCCACCTGCTGAAGAGTACGTGTCGCCAAAAACGGAGCTGCTGCTGTTCCATACGTGACTGTTTTAAGCTGATATGTGGTTACAGGTTCTAAAGCAGATGTTCTCCACACGATACATTGAAATCGTCTGTCATCAGGGTGTATAAGTACCTGGCGGTACATCTTTTCGACATCGGCAGTGAATCCTATTTTAAATTTCCGAAAATTCAGCAAAATTGTGTATAGTTCATTTTGAACTGTTAGACCAACGAGGAGGTGATCATTTAGCGATAATGCGTTTGAGCTTTTGCACGAGGCGTCAAAAACTACGCGTAACTTTGTAGTAGTGCTGGATGGCTTCAGAACACCATGATGAGGCAAGAAGTATGATGGAACTGCTTCACTTGGAGAAACTTCCATATGACTAAGGGCCTCGTATTCATCCATGAATCTATGGTAATCAGTCTGAAGATCTGCTTCCTTTATGAATTTGCGCTCCATTGACTCCAACCTTTTAACCGCTGCGGTTTTCGATTCGCCAAGTGAAACGGAATCTGTCCTGAATGGAAGCCTGACCATATATCTTCCATCTGCCATTCGTTGTTTGTTGTCCTGGAAATATTTTTCTGCTAATTCTTCCTCTGGACTTAGAAACCGTTTCTGAGATTCACACTCTTCAGTCTCCCAAAAACGCTGGAGTTGTTCATCTAAACCATTGAAAACGTGTGCGATGAATGAAGACTGTCCTGGTGGATCACCTACGCTTCCCATGATAACCCAACCAAATATTGTGCTTACAGCAGTGGGAGAGCCTGAAGGGTGTGGAATTCGTTCGTCAAGAATACAATGGGCAAATACGTCAGCACCCAAAATAACTTCGATGCGATTTCTTTTTTTATAAGTAGGATCGGCGAGATTTAAATTGTCGAAGAAATTTAGTTCGTTGCTAAAAACTGTTTGAGTTGGAATATACTGAGTGAGGTTCGATAAACAGAGTGATGACACAATGATAGTCCTGTTAGTTTTTTCAGCATATATTTTAAGTTGAACCTTTCCTCTTGTATAATTTGGGTTATCGTTACCAACACCATAAAGTATGGTCTTATCATGAGCACAAACCAACCCCAGTCGCTGGACGCAGGATTCCGAAATAAGAGTTGACTGTGCTCCAGAGTCGATGAGTGCCCTACACGGTTGCAAAGTTTCATTTCTGTCACGAATCATAATGATAGCTGTTGGTAATAACGTTGTCCTGTGAGAAATTTGTTGATTAGCATTTATGGTAACTGATGCGGGGGGTGTCTCATTTGTTGTCTGTTGTTGGTGTCTTCTAGGAGATGACATATTGCTGACCATGTGAAGCATTGTGTTGTGTTTTGAATTACAGGTTTTGCATGATCCAGATTTACAGTCTTTAGAGAAATGTTTGTCTTTAAGACAGTTAAAACAAAGTCCATTTCTGCGAACAACATCCCTACGTTTATTGACATCCAAAGATTTGAACTGTTGACATCCATATAACAAATGGTCATTACCACATAACGGGCAATAATGCGTTGTTGCCGCCATTGTTAACATTCGCCCTTGTTTGGAATGTTTTGATGTCGAAGACGATCTGTCCAAAGACTCAAGTTCGTTTATGCGTTCTTCCAAATATGAGATAAATAGTCGAAATGTTGGTGTTTCGTTAGTCTTTTGTTTCCTTATCCATAGAACGTTGTTGTCTGGATCCAGCTTCTTAGCAATGAGAAATAACAAAATTGGATCCCAGGAATCCACGACGTCGCATAGAACCCTCAAAGCATTATAACTTTCATTAACGTTGTTGTAGAATTGTTTCATCTCATTTAAGGTGCCGCTCTTAATTGACTGCTGATTGAAGAGCAACTCAAAATATGTGTCCCTGATCTTTTCTGGTCTATTATATTTACTAGTAATAAGTGTCCAAGCGACACTGTAATTATCATTTGTAGGAGTCAAATGTTTTATGATCGACGCTGCTTCCCCCTTCAACTTTGTTTGTAAATACTCCAGTTTCTCTACCCCCGACAAACCACGTTTGGAATCAACCAGTGCGATAAACAAATCCCTGAAGCGAATCCAATTAGCCAATTCCCCATCAAAGTCTGGAATCTGTATTGTTGGCAAGCGTATATCCGAATTATTTGCATGTTGATTTTGCGACGGTTGATCGTTTGAAACAGGATTTAATGCAGCTGTCATTGTCTAAAGTAATGTTGTGGTAGCAGCCTGTTGCTGGGCTATGGCCTGAACAGACATCAAACCTTGGTTGTTGAATAGGTTATAAGCTGATGCACCTTCAATTATAGTGTTATCATGATTGTCTTCAGACATAGATGACCAAATAGATTTCGCCGAAAAATACATGCCATCTATTTCATCCCTATAAATGTCTTCCTTGTGGATATCATCTTCAGTGGCGCATAGTACATCTATCTCATCTTGTAACTCTTCATAACGCAGATAAATAGTATCAAGTTTTTCAATACGTACCTTAACGTCATTGTAATTTGGATCTTGGTTACTGATAAATTTGTAAATGGATGTAATGGATTTCTTCACCTGAGTACGTTTCTTTTTTAATTCCTCCATTGTATTTTATTACTGTATAAATTGTGAGATAATTTAAGTTTTTCAATTTTTTTGTTATTTACTTTGTTGTATGCAAAATTTTAGTTTTAACACTGTTAACGTTTGCTGGTCACTATTTATCTTCTATCGCTATCAAACTGTATGTCTTTGTAATAGTTTTATGTTCACTGATTTACCAATTGATCAGTCCAATTGGATTTTCTCTCTGAATGCTTTGATTGGTATTTACTCTACACTGATCTCCTTTAGAATGTTTTATTGAATTTCACAACAATTAACTGTCGTCAACCAGGCCTGTTCACTCTCTCTAGTTGTGTGCGTTATTTATCCTCCTGTGTGTTTATGTTGTAAGCACACCCTTAAAAATATAACACACTCTCTAGCTGTCACACATGTTGTGGTTGTAAAGTAATGTTGAAACTTTCCACTGTTTTAATGTTCGTTTGTATTTGCACGACGCGTAACTTGTTCGATTGTTGCACATGTGTTCGTACGTATACTATATTGCACGACGCGTATGTTCTGTTATGTTTGTATGTATATATTTTTGTTTGCACTACGCTTTCTCGTAGGTCTTGTATGCACAATATAACCATCAACATATGAAGATTAAATACGTCACTTTACATTTGTATGATCCTTCTGTTCATATGTATGTAACTCACTGATATTTTAACGATTTGTCCGGCGTTTGTATGTTGAACATATGTACGTATGTAACATTTACACGACGCGTGTGTTATTTGCACTATTTCGCAGAATCATGTATGTTGGCTCCGTGTGTATATGTATGTATAGACAACGCGCCACACTTTTGGTTGTTCTTTGAACACTTGTATGTATGTAAAATGCTCTATTTCACAATGATTGACACTTTCATTACACAAATTTCACAAAAACCCGACTAAATCCGGCTCGAAGGGCCAAAAATATGTTCGATATCGTGGACTGTATGAAAATAAATGAAACACTAGATGGAATTCAGTTTTAAAGTATAATTAAATTGGTTTATTTAAGACGAGTTTTGTGAAGCCGTGTTCGATGGAAGTATGTTGAAAATCACTAGCCTCAAGCTATTTACAATGGTGTGTAATGTGGTATGCAACATAGAGTTGCACTTAAAAGGCATAAAGGAACAAAACAAAGATGTATGTACGAGGATCAATAGGAAAAACTGTTACATTTAAATTAATTGATTTTGTATGTGAATATATTGAAAATAGTATTTGAATTATAAGTTAATTAATGTTTAAAAATAGTAGTGGAGTAATCGTATCGTAAACATTCCCTTCAAAAGGCAAATATTTTTGGACAGCGAGCCTAGTTTCACGGCGAACAGCTCTGATGTTGTTGGTTAATGGGTACGAGTCGTGATATTGCTCATAGGAGTTTAACAATTATCTTTCCATCTTATGTTAATGCCCGTAGATATATAACTGTACCGTTAGCCATTGCAGATGCGTCGACGAATATATGAAGTTGCAATGATTTTGGAGTTTCTTGATAATATAAGTGGCGAGGAATTATTAAATAGTTCAATTCTTTAAGTTGTTCCCGAACGATTTTCCATTTGTGTGTAGTCTGGGGGACTGTATAACGACCTAACTCGTAATATGTCCTAGACCAATTTCAGGTCGGAGATATATGGCATGTACTAAATGCCTGCCTTTAATATGGATGCCATTTTTGGAGGCCCCTCGTACAAGTTGTGTAAATAAGTCATAGAATTTCAGCCATGCTTAGTAATTTCGATCAAACTTCGTAATTGCAATGATTTAGATGTTGCTATGTCCGTATTGTTCAGTGTTTCGTGCATCACATACTTTTGTTTCTTATTTATCATGCTCATCACTTTTGTTGCCAAACAGAAAGGATTTTCCAAGTTTTCCCAACGCTCGTAATAAATTTTTTTTATTCATCCTGCCTGTCATCTGACTGCAACATTATGTTTAAATAAGTGTGTAGAGACTGTTGGGTTTGAATTTGCTTGTTCATATCGATGGTTGGCAAAGTTATTTAGTTGCTGAGTGCCTTTGATTGTACGAGCCGGGGCGAAGTTTCATGAGATGTAAAACTGTGATTTTGATGTCTCCTTGTTTTCCAAGAGCATTTATTTGATTTTAAAAAAGCTCAGAATACTGCTCGATTAGGAGAGTTTATCTTCTCGAAATATTTATTTTTAAAATATTCGTGGTCGGTTGGGATATCGACCTGTACCGTTAGCCATTACAGATGCGTCGACGAATATATGAAGTTGCGATGAATTTGGAGTTTCTTGATAATATAAGTGGCGAGAAATTATTAAATAGTTCAATTCGTTAAGTTGTTCCCGAACGATTATCCATTTGTGTGTGTGGGACTGTATAACGACCTAACTCGCCATATGTCCTAGACCAATTTCAGGTCGGAGATATATGACATGTACTAAATGCCTGCCTTTAATATGGATGCCATTTTTGGAGGCCCCTCGTACAAGTTGTGTAAATAAGTCAAAGAATTTCAGCCATGCTTAGTAATTTCGATCAAACATCGTAATTGTAATAATTTAGTAGCAGATGTTGCTATGTCCGTATTGTTAAGCGTCGCGTGCATCACATACTTTTGTTTCATATTTATCATGCTCATCACTATTGTTGCCAAACAGAAAGGATTTTCCAAGTTTTCCCAAAGCTCGTAATAAATTTGCTTGTCAGGTTTTCTGAAGTCGGAGCTCGTCACATTGTTGTTAAAGCCGATAGTCATTATACCATATCGTTGTTTTTCATGAAGTTTACTCCTAAAAGCCGTTAAATCAAGAATTCACAGAAATCCGCTCCGAAAACAGAAAATCATGGCCCGTGAGATGAATATCACGCAAAAGTCCATGAGTCGAATCATAATGATTGGGACTTTCAAACGACAAACCGGGTATTTATTGACTGCAGCTTTAAAAAAAAAGGATTGAAAAACGCAAACGTATTTTGGTGAAGCACGCTGATGGGGTCACTGAACTGCATTTCTGCGAACAAGGAGTCAAAATATCGGCCAAAGTTTACCAAGAAACCGGCTGGAGGCTGTTGTGAAGCCTCTTAACAATTCCGTCCTCCAAAACAGCCATGGATTCTTCGCCGGCCCATAAGGCTAAAACGTTCCAGGCCTGGCTTCGAAACAATTTGCCAGCGTTCATTTCCTCTGAAGAATGGCCCTCAGGCAGTCCAGATTCGAACCCATTGGATTACAAATTGTAGACGGTTTTAGATGACTAGGTTTGTCACCAAAGATATCCCAACATTTGATATCTTAAGACTGCTTTGGTTCGAGCTGTGGCCAATTTTCCAATGGACGAGGTTCGCGCACCTATTGACGATTGGCCAGTGTGACTTAAGACGTGTGTAAAGACAAAAGGCGGACTTTTCGAATAAGTAGATTCTTTTTGGATACAATATACATCAATGAATATATTTTAAAATATTTGGTCCAAAAACATTCAGTACTTTTAATTTTACAGCATAAACCTTGTGTAACAGTATTTATGTCCCTACTAACTACTACGACTTCGATTTTTCTGATTTTGTTAAATTCAGATTTTGCTACAAATATTATTTTTTTTAAAGAAATAATGCCTATTGCAAATTTGTAAAAAAATGATGGTATTTAAGTATAGTTGACCTTATTTAATTTAGTTTTATTTTGTTAAATTGTCTGGCTCGAGGTCATTTATTTTCCATTATTTCGATCGCCATCGACGATCATCCTCATGGAATGGAAGTTTTTAAAAATAAGTACATTTAACTAACAAAAAGTGAACCGGTATGCTTGAAGATTATATACGACTGAAATCTAATTTGTATCTGCATGTTTAGAAACGATATTTCTGTAAATGTGTGCTATTTGGTAAGATTCAGTTTTATAGTTTTTTCTCTCGTCAGTAGGGAAAATAATTTCCAGGTGTATCTCATTCGATAACACAGTACAACAGCCAATCTGGGGGGTGAGAAATTCCAAGTCAGGGTGATGGTACTAGGTCAGTATATTAAAACCCTCAAAGGGTTTTGCGTTCGTACGTTTTTTTTATGACCTTTTACATTTTTTTCCTTATCTTGATGTTTTTTCACTTAGTTGTAAAATGTTGGCAAAAACGTAGTTTGACATAACTCGAGAACGACTAGTTCGATTTTGCTGAAATAAATTGAGAAAAATTAATAATTACATTTTCTTTAATCCATTAATATACTGTTTCTCTACCAAATCAACATTTTTAGAACATATAAATCCCAAACGGAAAAACGTGTAGAGTCTTATAACTTTCACGTAAAGTCACATAACCTATAAACAAAATGCGACATAGATTATAGAAATCGATTATGACACATACGAACGCAAAACCCTTTAAGGGTTTTAATATACTGACCTAGTACCATCACCCTGACTTCAAATTTCTCACCCCCCAGACAATAACCCAAAAAATGTTCCACAGTGTAATTATTCTCCTGTGTAAATATGTCTACGTCGTTAAGGTTTGTCTTATGCCCTGTCCAATCACTTTTCGGTCTGACTTATGTACAGACAGTCTTGTCTTTAATATTGTCTGGCATACGTTGGACTTGTCACCAGTACATTTTATTCTATAAAATACGTTGGATTTGCCCCTTTTTCTATTTAGTCTTGCAATATAATTCGTACTGTGTATTGCTGGTCTTTAATGATAATTTATATTTTTCTTTGTCACATAAATTGAAGTAGTTGAATTTCTCGGAAAATCCTGGTACATATGTCTTAGATTTGTATATCTACGAAGTTTTATCTGTAATATCCTGATGTGGTTTGCGTTTTACGTGCCTGATAACTTCGTCAATTGTTTTATTTTGGTAAGTCATTCCTTCTCAGGATGTTTCGTATCTTTAGTTCATTTGCGTTGTGAAAAAGTGTGTCGCTGATTTTAAAAACTCGATCAATGATGTTTGTAGCCGTGTTTATTTTAATTAGTCGGGGTTGATTGGAATAAAAGTTAGTTAGTCCGCCTGGTGCTTTTTTTGGTAAAGTCTCATTTTAAGTAGAATATTTCTTTGTCGATAACTATCGCGTCTAAGTATGGTAATTTGTTGTGCTCTTCACATTCCATTGTAAATGGCACCTGTTTGTTGAAGGATTTAATGAAAAGTGAGAACAAAAAGTTCTCTATTTAGACGCGGCCACAACCTGCCATGAGTCACAAGCCAGGCAATTTCAAGACGGTGATCGCCGCTGCTCATGTAAGCTGGCCGCTCCGAATTTTATTAATAAACGTACACTGAACCAAAAAAGGCGTTCTAAAACCAATAACGTTTGGTATCAAACCTGAGAACCATAGTTCTCTATTTTTATTGAGACCATGTGGATGAAAAGTGAGAACAAAGAGTTCTCTATTTAGACGCGGCCACAACCTGCCATGAGTCACTAGCCAGGCAATTTCAAGACGGTGATCGCCGCTGCTCATGTACGCTGGCCGCTCCGAATTTTATTAATTAACGTAAAAAACTAAATACTTTAACTTCTTAAAAATAAAGAATAAAAACTGCAATAAAATATCGAAGGACAACAAGAAAGTTATTATTTTATAAATCATATCCAAAATTGTATGTGAACACAATGTAAAAAATTATTGTATAATAAAAAAAACAAAAATGGTACATGAATTTTTTCCCCTGATTTAGTTTTTGATGTGAAAATTTTGTCTTTTTGCATTTTCGCAATGTTAAAATTTTGATTTAAAATATATATATATATATATATATAATACTCTTCTCTAGCCGGTACCCGAAAAAGCAAGCTGCCGCTGTCAACTTTATTGTTTGGCGCCGTTGAAAGCTTTCGCTAGCTTTGGTATTCTTTTGTTTATTGAATAAAAAATTAAACCCAAATCGTCCGACGCGACTTGAAAAAAAAATTGCAATGAAAAGTGATATAGATTTAGATGATGAAATGTGGGCGGAGGAACATATCTCGGATGATCTTATCAATTCTGGTGATGAAGCTGAGGGTGTTGAGTACTCAGGGTTTGTAATCAACACCGAAATCACACAAGCCGACGACGACACCCAACTAAAACATTTTCTGACCTCAATAAACATGGATAATGTTTATGAACATTTGAAATGTAAGTAGAAAAACAAATAAAATTATTGAATGTGGTATTGACGAGTGTTTGTTCCTTTAGCCGCAAACGTAACCTTCCACAGTTTGCAGTATTTGAAGAAGGAAGATTTAAAAGAAGCAGTGCCACCATTAGGACTGCGTATAGAATTCCGGGAAAAATTGTTTGCATGGAAAAAAACCGAGGTAATAATTTGTGATATTGTGGGCCAAAGTGATATTGTGGGGTAAAGTTGTTGTCCATCATGACCAATCAAAAAAAAAGTATGCCACCCCCTTCAGAATTATAACCTAATGACTAAAACCAAACGCCAAATCTTTTACAAACAAAGTTTCATTTTGTTGTATTGCGCTATTAAAGTTAGTAATATATATTCTTGACAGAAGGGCTTGTCATATTTTTCTTTAATTGGTCATATTGTGTTATAACGAAATATATATACATATGTATTGTTGGGAATCGATGACGAGACTATGTCTGTCCCATCCAAAGTTGCCGAATGGTTCAAGGAACCCCGAAATAGTATCATTTTATCAGAAAAAAAGGCAGTAACTGCGGAAGGGTTTTATCAAAGGTAAGACTGTTTAAAATATATTTAATATAGGCTTAAGCATTGCATACCATTTAATTTAGGATTTGAAGAGTTTATTGAATGATACCACCAAAGGAAGGTCTGTGCTTGAATATGCTAACGATAATTTTAAATTGACGTCTGGACATAGAGATGCTATAATTAATATCATTATTGAAGACATTTTTCGAAATGACGTAGTGCTTTGCGCGCAAGATTTTACACGTTTATTGGATGAAGTTTGTTCAGTTTTCCCACTTGAAAGTAACATGAAGGTACGTAATCATGAGGATGAAAAATATCGATATGACAAGGGGGCCAAATGACCTTGTGGGCCCCTAGGGACCCAAAAATTACCCCAAAATATAAAATATCATGTGGGTACTCAAACTTCAGGAAATTACATGAGGATGAAAAATATCGATATGACAAGTTGGCCAAATGACCTTGGGGGCCCCTAGGCACCTAAAAATTACCCCAAAATATAAAATATCATGTGGGTACTCAAACTTTTGTAAAAATTAATTACAATTCATGTTTCAATTCATTTGAATTGATTTTGAATCATTCAAATTGCAATTCGTTTTTCAATTTATTTGAATTAGGCAAAATGAAGTGCAATTCATTTTTCAATTCATTTAAATTGAATTGACTTTGAATAATTCATATGAATTAAGCAAAAATGAATTGCAATTCATTTTTCAAGTCATTTGAATCGAATTGATTTTGAATCATTCAAATGAATTTAGCAAATATGAATTGCAATTCATTTGAATTGAATCATTCAAATGAGTCATTCGATTCAATTGCAATTCATTTTAGTATAAGTAAATCTAGAGCAGGGATGTCTAATTCAAATGAATTGAAAAACGAATTACAATTCATTTTTGACAAAGTAATTTGAATGATTCAAAATCAAAAATGAGTTATGCGTTTACAGCTCTGATCTGCACTATGAGAAAGACTGAAAGAGTACTCGACAAGAGTATAATCTGCTCGATTTCGAGGGTATTGCGCTCTTATTCGAGTGGCAACGAAAAATCGAGTACATATACTCGAATTTTTTTTCCACTGTCAGGAGTACCTACTCGCGCTCGAATTCGAGCAGAGAGTAAACTCGAATCGGAGCTCTCTGATTTAAAATAATAGTTGAGCCCCTAATCAAAGAAGAAGGCCAATATATTAAAATTATTGAATTGCAGAACTAGGCCAAAATGGCTCTAAAATGTAGTTTTTAAAATTAGTCTAATTTAAAATTTATCATTAAAAACCGAAATTCATTTATTGCATGTATTGTTATATAATTGCGATGTCTAAAATAATTTAACAGATTTCAGGATTACTATTACATCCCAAGAAAAGGAAAATCGAATGCAAGTGGAAAACTCTTTTCCAAATACAAAAACACGAAGAGGAGAAAACTTGTGGATTCATTTTCACCTACGAGTAGCCTAGCAAGTCCTCTGTCATCAGATAAAGAAGTTGTAGAAATAGATGAATCAATTTCTGCTGCCTTTAAAACGTCATTAATTAGAGACTGCGCTAATTGGGATGCAGTTTGTGACAAATGGAAACGAACCTTTCACATGCGTCAAAACGACTTAAAGAAATTTAAAAGCCATGAATTTCTGCAAGAGTGGCCTAAACTTTCCGATTTAAGGGCAACAGATTTGGTAAGTATTGATATTTTTTAGACTTGCATTTACTGATTAAATTTTTTCTTTTAGATCAACATTGATTTTGACATAATGTATCCATCAAAAGAACGTCTTCTGTCATCAGATAAAGAAGTTGTAGAAATAGATGAATCAATTTCTGCTGCCTTTAAAACGTCATTAATTAGAGACTGCGCTAATTGGGATGCAGTTTGTGACAAATGGAAACGAACCTTTCACATGCGTCAAAACGACTTAAAGAAATTTAAAAGCCATGAATTTCTGCAAGAGTGGCCTAAACTTTCCGATTTAAGGGCAACAGATTTGGTAAGTATTGATATTTTTTAGACTTGCATTTACTGATTAAATTTTTTCTTTTAGATCAACATTGATTTTGACATAATGTATCCATCAAAAGAACGTCTTCTGCTATCAAAATGGGATGCGTTTAAGAAAACTATTAAACATTTTTATAGAAACAATATCCATAACGACTATTGTAGGCAACTTTTTGCGGAAATTTCATCAGCTACCGGAATAGGTATTATCCAATCATACAGTTAATTTTAAAAAATTTTAACGTTAAAAACTTAATTATTCAGGCATGTCACAGAAAATGAAATCGAAAATTTTTGAAACCAAAACGTATTTAGCCTCTCCAGAAAACATAAAACGAAAAAAAATTTTACAAAAAATCATTACAAAATCTGAAGTGAAATTGATATTTTAAGTAAAATAAACCCTAAATTGAAATGAAATTCTGTTCAAAATTAATTATGAATATTGATTTTATTAAAAAATATACTAAATACGTTGAGTATGATAATTTTAACATCTATAAAGTAACAGGCATGTAAAAGAATTCTTATCGGCTAAATTGTATGATCTTGTCACATAAACAAGTGACAGCCTTAAGGCCCAATTAGTCTTGACGGTTGACGGTAGGCAATCAGCTATTTCAGTTAGGGGTTGCATTTTGCATGTGTTAGAGGGAGATAACTACAGTTTGACGGTTGACGACGGTAGACTTCTGCAGGTTGCAGAATCAACCGTCAACCGTCAAGACTAATTGGGCCTTTAATCAAAAACGAACCCTAAAACCAAAAAAAAAAATCTGAAGGAAACTCCGCAAAGAAATGTAATTATTTGTTTTAATAATAAAATTAATAGCTAATTTGCACATATTTAAAGGGGCAAGCACAAGAACATCGCTCAGGAAATTTTTTTTATAAATTTTATGGAATGCCACCAAGATATTGCGAGAGGTTATGTGAAAGGAGACAAGGTGCTTGTGGAATCTCTTTGGAAAGAATTAACAGAGAAGCTAAACAGTGCTGGACCACCTTCTAAAAGTCTTTCCGAATGGAAAAAAACTGGGCAGATTGGAAGGCAACTGTGAAGAAGAAGATGTTCCACAACAAAAAGGAAATTGGAAAAACCGGTGGCGGAGAATACAACCAGTATGTATTAACTGATATCGAAGAAAGTATGTGCAAACTTTGTGGTTTTTACAAGAGTGTAGCCGGTATCATTGGCGGAAAAAGCTTTGGCGAACCGGAGCTAGAGCAATGTATGAATATGCTTTGTGATTATAATGATGGAGAAACAACGAGTCAAAAATCAAGTGGAGAATCAGAGTCTGAGAAAGAGAATGAAGAGATGGATTTTACTCCATCAACATCAAAAAAAAGTCTCTGTTCGCAAACATCTGGTGCAAAGAAAACAAACTCCGGTACATCATCTCATTCAAAAAAAACCAGGCCAAGTTCTCCCCATTCAACTAATCGTAAAAGACCCGACACTCCATGCGCTGCCATACGTACACCCCAACAAAGTACACCTAGATCTATCACTTCCCCTCAGATAGGTTCAAAAAATACAAGACCTTGTGCTCCTTCAACTTCTTCAAACGTTGCAGTCACTCCAAAAAGGCCCAGATTTTCCACTCCATCAAAACCAGACCTTAATAGCCTTTTAGCTGAGGAAAATAAATATTTAGAAAATTTGCCCAAGATTTGTAAACTTCTGGAGGACCAAAGAAACGAAACTAGAATTCTAAATGATAAAATGGAAAGGCTTTGTATTATTTTCGAAAAAATAATGTAAGGACGATTATCTACATAACCTAGAAGTACAAAAGAGATTGTGCGAGAAAAATGAAATGAAACTTAAATTAATTGATATCGAGGTGCTAAGACTGAACATAGAAAAAGAGAAATCACAAAAGCAATAAGACCAAAAAAAAAAATACTTTAAAAAGTTGATTTGGAAACTCTCAGTGATCTCTTATTTGAAATATTTTTTATGAATTAAACTTTTTAACATTGATCTCATGTTAATACAACTGAATTAATATTTTTTGTTATACATATATTTATATGTATCATATTATTTGGCTGGCTATTCTGTCCCTTATTACAGTTGCTGCGTTGAACAGTCTTCTTTGAGAAACATCTCTTGAGTCATCGAAATCAATTTCTTCACTTTCATTTAAAATGGGGTCATCAAGTTGTAATTTGTATTCTCTGCATATGTTATGCAAAGCACAACACACATTAATAATTTTAACCACTTTCTCCGGTCTGTAGACCAAGGTTCCCAGTAAACATCGGAACCGACTTTTCAATACACCAAATACACGCTCTACAATGTTACGAGCTGATGTATGCATTTTGTTGAAATTGTGCTCTGCAGTTCTTATGGTAACATTTTTATATGGCGTAATTAAGAACGGTTCCAATCCATACCCAGAGTCACCCAACAAACGAGAATTCGTGTCGCCATTTCTGTATTCATTTAAGAAATACATTCTTGCTCTACTTAGGCCCCAAATAAATGCGTCATGGCAAGATCCAGGCCTGCAAGCATCCACAGCTCTCACTTTCATGTTGTGATCACATATCTAAAAACAAAATGCCATCAACATTGAATAAAAAATAAAAGTGCCAACTTACTATCATTGCGTTTATGCTAAATGTTCCTTTCCTATTGTAATAAAGATACTCATCGTTAGTAGGTTTGGATATTTTGATGTGGGTACCGTCTATGCATCCAATTACTCCGGGTAGCTGGTATTTTGTGAAAAAATACAATTTGGCTCTCTCCTTCTCTTCAGACGTCGTTATCAATTTTATCCAATGTGGACATATTTTGTTTTCAAGAGCATTCACTACTCTCCAAAGCATTGTTGAGACGGTACTTCTTCCCATACTCAAGTCTGCGTCCTTGCCTATTACTCCTTGGTATACTCCCGTAGCAAAAAAACGGAGTGCTGTTGCCAATTGAATAATGGCTGGTATTTTTGACCTTTTCAGGAACGGTTGAATTTCTTCCAACACCATTACAAACGCCTCTTTATTCAGGCGATAACAGCTTATGAAACTAAAAAAATATTTTAAGCAAGCAGTCAGTTTATTGTATGCACATATTTACTTACACAGCACTTGGACGGGACAAAGGATCCGATGCATCCCTTAGACTTCGGCGATGTAATTTAATTTGAGATTGTGCCCTTCTCTCTTCTTCTATCACAGCTACAATTGAAACACCAGGCATATTTTTTGTTTGTTTATTTACTTTTTTTTAATTACAATTACATTCAAAGTGTGAAGACGCAACGAAAGTTTTGACGGCGGTGGGTAAACCAGCTGTTTTTAATTTCAATGCTACCACATTTTTAATAGAAATATTCTATTTCCATTTTTTTCGATTTCATCAAACCCAAGAATTTTTGAAGAAGCAAAAGTAAAATGTTATGATTTGGAAATACGAAATCAAATCGTTTTCGTAAAATTTCTGTGACATGCCTGATTATCTCCAGATACACAGGACTACATATATGCGATATTGCTCAACGCAGTTTTACCATCACCAGCAAGATTTGAATGTGGAAGTGGAAAAATGAAGAAAGTCACTATAGTGGATTCGCAAGAGAGCTTCGTTTTGCGTTTGGCTACCATCAGTGATTACGTGCGGCAAATTGACATAGTTACGGACAAATACTACTCTGCAGGGCTTACTATACAACCCTTTTTAATCGTTGAAGGTTTGTCTGACATAGATATAAAAGGTTTTTACGTATTTTTTTATAACAATTTATTAAAACTGAATTCATTCATTGAATGCTTGGATATGTGTTTTAAAATTTTTCACACGTTATCCTTAAAATACCCAAAAGCATGCCAATATCCTTGGATTTTTATCCAAAAGTTTTTCTACGATATTAATTCTGTATATGATTTAAAGTCTTCTAACGTTGTATCGCTTATAGATTATTGTAACACTAATGTCTAATTTCAATATGTATGTATGTTTTCGGTGCGGTAAAAAATTTGATAGACCAAATATTTTAATAGAGCATTTAAAAGACGACCACCTAATGTCAAGTTAGCTGCTAAAAGTCCAATGTGTTCAGAATAATTGTTCACTAGGTTTTCCTCATTCAAAATTCATTTAGAAAAACAGCATCAGGCTATTAGTAACACCAATAGTTTGAGTAGTTCACTCGAAAATATACACCCAACATATTCAACAATTGATACCAATTTTTTGGCATCAAAAAATATCGAGCCAGATTCAAACATAGATTCTTCCATTGATAACAGGAAAACAGAAGATCATAAGCAATCTTTAGAAATTTTAAAAAAAGAAGCCTTAAGTCTTTCTTTGCAACTTTATCAAGAAAACTACATGCCTAGAAATCGTGCTTTAAAAATTCAAAATTCAGTTTCAATATTAATTTCATCCATATTAGCTACAATAGAAAAATATTTAAATAATCATGAAATTCAAGAAGATTTGAACTGCTTAATAAATTTTTGTAAAAATCCATTTGAGGAAATTAAAACAGAATATAGACTTTTAAAAATTTTAAATGAACTGCAGTTATATGAGGCACCAACAATTATTTTAATAAACAACCAGATTTCAGAAGTTGTTATTAACGGAAATCCAAGTTTTGGTCCCAAATTATCTCACATTTATATGATGCCATTGAAATTTATGTTTGAAGCCATTTTTAAAATTCCAAATCTATTGGATTGTACTTTAGATAATTCCAAAAAAAAATCTGAATTCAAATATTTTACACAATTTTACTTGTGGAGATCTTTTTAAAAGTATATTACAAAAATATAATTTTGATTTAATTATTCCGTATGTGCTTTATTTTGATGACTTTCAAATAAATAATCCACTTGGAAGTCACACTTTTTCCATATGTGGTTGTTATTTAAATTTTCCCTCAATGCCACAACACTTATTGTCTAAATTGGAATATATTTTTACGGCAGCTTTTGCATCATCTTCAGATTTAAAAACTCATGGCAATGAAAAAGCATTTTATCACTTAATAGAAGAGTTAAAAAGTTTAGAAGATGGAATACATTTTCTTATTGAGGGTAAAATGCAGAAAGTACATTTTGTTTTAGGTTTAATAGTCGGAGATAATCTGGCAGTAAATAATATATTAGGATATGTTGAATCCTTTAATTCTAAAAGGTATTGTCGTGTCTGTACTAGATCTAAAACCCAAATGCAATCTGATGCATCAGAATATTCAAATTTTTTTAAGAAATGAAAGAAATTATCAACAAGATGTCTTAACAAATAATTATCAGGAAACAGGAATTAAAAATAGTTGCGTTTTTCAGTCAATACAAAATTTTCATGTCACCGAAAATTTTTGTTTTGATATTATGCACGATATATATGAAGGGGTCTGTGTTTACGATGTGTGTAACATTTTAATTGGATTAATCGATGGTGGAATTATAACTCTGAAATGTATTAATAGCAGAAAAACGCTATTTCAGTTTAGAGAAATTGAAATTGGGAACAACTCTGTACCTTTGGACTATGGTAGGCTAAAACACTTTAATTTAAAAATGTCTGCTAGTGAAACTATATCTTTCATTCATTTTTTGCCATTAATGATTGGCGATTTAGTTCCTTATGATAATCCCCATTGGGAAATTTTCACACTTTTATTACAAATAATTGACTTACTTTTAATACCAAAGTACAAAGAAGAAGATCTCATTAAACTAGGAGAATTGATTAAAAAACACCACACACTTTATGTTTCTTTGTATGGACATTTAAAACCAAAGCATCATTTTCTTGTTCACTACCCAACTGCTTTAAGAAAATGTGGACCACTTCGGTACCTTTGGTGTATGCGATTTGAGGCCAAGCACAAAGAAGCAAAAAATTATTTTACTAACATTACCTCAAGGAAAAATCCTTGTCATTCCTTGTCTATTAAGGCTGGACTAAAGTTTTCTAACTTTTTACTCAAACATGAAGACAAAATGGAATCTGTTTTTTCTTCCATTTCCTCAAAAACTTTAAATTTGTCAAAACAGGAATATTTTTACAAATTGAATAATCCTAATTTAAATTTGGAAATTTGCGAAGTTTCATATGAAATTATTTTTAAAGGAACTCGATACAAAACCAACTATTATTTGGCTATGAACTTAACGAGTGTTGAACTCTTCAAAATTAAATGTTTTATTATTCAAAATGAAAATATTTATGTTTTATGTAATAACATTAACATTATTAATTTTAGTTCTCATTTGCAATCATATGAAATTGGCTCGTTAAACAATGATATTTATATAATACCAATCTCTGATTTTATATCTAAACCACTTCATGTATACCCAATGAATAATGGGAAAATTTATTTTAGAACTAAATATATTACAGTTTTATAAATTAAATTAAATAGAAAATAAATAAATTTTCGAAAAAAATAAATATAAAACTATTTTTTTGGTTTGGTTTATTTGGGGGGATTCACAATAAAAAGTCGACCAAAAACCGAGAACGTTGTGTCTAGAAAACGAGAACTATGCGGATGAAATTCTAGAACTATGTGGATGAAATTAAGAGAACTATGTGGATTAAACTCTAGAACGCTTATTTTAGAACGAAATAGAGAACGGCGTTCTCACAATAGAGAACATTGAGTCTTGATACACTATCGACGCCGAACGTTCTCATGTTTGTGACCGTATGGTCATATTTTTTCTATCAGTGTACGTATTTGACCAATAGTCCGGGTCTTATTGTAATTCTCTTAATTGATGCTCGTTGCTCGCAAAACTTGACTTCAAATTTAAAATAGCGTGTGTCGGTTATGCAGAATTTCTATAATTAAGTCCTTGGAAACGTTTCTGTATTCCTGTATCTCGTCCCAATTTTCCCAAATAGTCGATGTGGCCAAGTTTAATCTAATGCTTAGGAATAGTAATACTATGTCAAAAGTGATTACTACTTAGATACAATTCAAATCAAAATTAAACAATACAAATATTGAGAGGACGAAGTAATAATCGCTTTTGGCGTGGTATCACTACTCCCAAGCATTCCATTAAACTTGACCATATCGACTATTAATGAAAATGGGACGAGATACATACTTACAAATTCCCAAGGACTTATTTATAGATTGTTTGATGTTCAGCATAAAATACACACGCTATTTTAAATTTGAAGACAAGTTTTACTAGCAACGGAAAGGAATGCTAACGGGGTCGTGAGCATCAGCGATAATCGCTGACTTCAAAATGAAAAATATAATTATTGGACGAATCAATAAAAACAATGACAATAAGACCAAATACATAGACGATTTATGTGCAATTGGAAAGAAAACTGAAGTGGAGAATACTATCAAAGTATTTAACTCGTTTAACAAATAGGTGCAATTTACCAATGCAAATGAACGAAAGATACGGAACATCCTGAGGAACAATGACTTTCCCAATAAAACAGTTGAAAAACTTCTCAGACACGTAAAAAGCAAACCACTTAAGGACATCACAGATAAGACTTCGAAGATATACAAATCTACGACATATGTACCAGGTTCTTCCGAGAGGTTTAACTATTCCGATTTTTATGACAAACAAAGTATAAATTATTGTTAAAGACCAGCAATACAATGTACGAATTTTACGGCAAGACCAAATCGAAAAAAGCAAAAGGGGTAAATCCAACTTAGTTTATAGAATTAAATGTAATAGTGACAAGTCCAACGTATGCCAGACAAAATTAAAGACAAGACTGTCTGCACATAAGTCAGACCAAAAAGCGATTGACAAAGCTTTAGAGAAAAAAATGATTTAGCGGCTCGCTGTGCAGTGACAGAGCATAAACCAAACTTTAACGACGTGACGCAGGAGAATAATTATCGAAGGAGATACCCTCTGCATATGTTGCATATTTTTAATGTTCCTACTGACGAGAGAATAAACCATAAAACTGACTCAGACCAAATAGCAAACAGTTACAGAATTGTCGTTTCTAAACATCTTCAAGGGTACCAGTTCACTTTGTGTTAGTTAAATGTAATTATTATTAAAAACCATTTGTGTATAGTTGAGTTTTAATATTGTTTTGTATTCTAGTTTTTATTCCCTGGGGATGATCGTCGAGGCGATATTGGAAAATAAATATAATATACAAAATAAATTAAATCGCCATCTTTTTATTTTCTGCATGACTTTGAGCCAGACAATGCAAAAAAATATAAATTTGTAAAAACTCTAAAAACGATGCTGAGATGCGTATATTAATATTATTCTATTATGCCAACTCGTTAATGGAATAAGATAAGCACTTATCTTAAAGGCCATTGCATCTACTTTATGCTGATAACATTTAACTTCTTCAAATTACAATCTTACACCAACATTATTTTACTTTTAATTTAAATTAAAGTTTTTCGATACGAACTCACCTTAAATTTTTAAAAAATAATTGTTTTAAGAAACTCCTATAAATCAGACGTATTTTTACAATTATCAAATAAAATGCTTTGTTATTGTGTTAACACATGCGCACACAACGCGCTTGCGCATACAAATTAGACTGGTATTCCAACCTAGTTTCTCACTTTTTTACATAATATTGATGAATTCTGCTTTATTATATAAATACTATTACTTTTAAGCTTTTGTAACACTATTTAAATTGTCGCAATAGTTTGCATTCTTATTTTCTTAAAATAAATAAATATCATTTAATTTTATAAACATTTTTAATGTACTTACATCAAAAACAGTATTTTACAACTCGGTAAACTCAATTCTTTTTTCTCGTTATTAACAGTAAATTAGTTAATCGGTGAATTTAGTTTTGCTTGTATTTTCCAAATTGGATGTAAATTGTTCTTCCTAGCCGGCCTCATATTGTTGCATAGTGTAATTTGTAGTTTGGAATACCAGCCCAATTTATATGTGTGTGAAATTTTGACAGTTCCAACTAAATTAATGCGGGAATACGCTGCAACTTTCCTAAATTCTTAGGTTGGTGAGTTCGTATAGAAAAATTTAAATTAAAGTTAAAAATAGAATAATGATCATTAGCACAACCTAGAAGTAATGACCATTAAAATAAGCCCTTTGTTGTTAAATTTAGCACAGTTTGAAGGTTGTTGCGCTCAGCACAGTTGTAAGGTTGTTGCGCTCACTGGGGGTTGCAGGCTAGTTCACACAGGTGTTGGCAAGGTTCTTCTTATGTAACTAGGGGTATAATTGGCGCGCCCAAGTCCTCGGCTTTATGGTGGCTTCTCGGCGTGAGCTCTTTTTATTAAAGTTGATTTATATTCGGCCCAGGGCTGTTTGTTCAGTGAGTGCACTATATTTCACAATGCCACTGACCGTGGTATTTTCTTTATTTTATAGTTGAAGGAAAAAGAAGGGTTTTATGTTCACTGATTAATAGAAATAAACACACACTTACTCAATGAAAGATAAGTGTTGTTGATGGCTTCACTGGTGCATTTGATTTTAATGTTTTTCGGTTGACGTTTTGTTAAGAGAGAGAAAAAAAGACGGCTTGTCAGAGCTTGGACGATCGTTAACATTCAAGCCACTCAAATCCAAAGTAAAGTGCAAAGTACATCAATGAAGCAAGCCACGTATTAAGAGACTGAACGGGACGTTAATGTGGCGTAATCATATGCCCGCCTTGCACCTATATGGAACATTATATATATCGAAATGAAGCAACCAGACGATTATATACTAAATGTCTATTCCATTAAATTTACAGACTATTTAGGATGATATGAAAGGCAGGAACATTTATTGATTTTGATGAACTGGATAATATTTAAACACAAGAAGAAAAAAAGAAAATGATTTATACTTGGGCATATAATTCAGGTGACCTCATAGTTAATAGATATGATGTAAATTCAAGATTTAAATTATATATGTAATTATACATCGAGATCAGGTAAATAATTTTTTACTTATATGAAAAAAAGTATGTACATAGGAACTAAAAAAGTAATTCAGGCTCAGTTTTTCTGCATAGGAAATGTTTGTGTCTTTCTAGACCACTTTTGCATGTCCTTATCTCCCCTACCTAGTGGACAGGTTCGTGTCGGCTTTTACCAAAAAAGACTGGACCAAAAACGGTAAACTAGATGATGGACTGGCCTGCTCGACCGATAGTGTTTTCCCGAAATATGTGATGCGACACGTCTGCGCCGAGAATAATGTTGCATAGATATGGTAGGTGCCAGTATATATCACCTAGGGTGCCGCTACCTACCTCAGGGTGACAACGCGTCCAGTTGGTCAGGCGGAGTCCGCGCACTGCGGGTGTCCACAACCACACATGGGACATCGACACGTTCGCTGTCGAATAGCTAATGTTGAAAGGAGAAAGAGATGTATCCACGGCTGATTTCACACCGGCATCTCCTGGCCTCTTCAAGTGTGATCGTCGATTGTCGGTAGCAGGGTTCGATCGTCGGTAGGAGGGTTCGATCGTCGATAGGAGGGTTCGATGACGATTCGGACCAGCACCCCGTATAGGGAAAAGGCGTGCCAGCGCAGTCATGCGGATCCATACACACTATGTGTCCATTTGGTGAAGCAAGGCATTGTGCGGGTTGTCACATCGAGTACAAGTTGACTTGTTAGTGCAATCTCGACGTTGACGCTCTGAAGTTCTGCCGAGTTGTGTCTGGCACAGTCAGACACAACTCGGCAGAACTTCAGAGCGTCAACTTTCTCGCGTCTGTTGTTTATGTCCAGGACGAGAAATCGAGTCCAGTCACGTATCGCGGACAAGCGGGTACACACAGCACTCATGTACCGCTGGTCGAAATTCTCTTTCCTGTAAATAGCACAAGAGTTAATTTCTTATTTAACTAGAGGCTACGGGAATAAGGTGATGAAAGTGGATTGTTAATTAGGTTTGGATTCTAGTGGCAAAATGACCATTCTATGCACAGGCATCGTATAACCCCATTTTGTTTTCTCAATTCAGCAACTCGGACACGATCATCTGAGCCAAGAAAGACTTTCGTAGCCCGGCATAAACGCCACATAGTTAGACAAATTGGTTCATTTTGGATTACAATCAAGAGGAGGAGAGTCGAAAACTCCTCGAAGGTAAATTTTAGTTGACCGCTGATTTTTTTAAGGTGCATTTTAAAACTTTTCACTCCGGCCTCCCACAGTCACCCCATATGAGGCGCGGCTGCCGGAATAAAATGCCATGATGGTTTTTGATGACGGTACTTAGAAATTACGCCATTTTTTTTACGTGCGCTACTAATTTGGCATTGATTTGTCGAGCAGTTCTTACGAAGTTTCCTCCATTATCAGAAAATACAAAGGTGGCCAGAACAAACAGCCTCAAGATGAACTGCCTTAGTCGCGAAACAGACGAAAAGACGCGTTTACCCTTTGGTAATGCGACAATATCTTCCCGTGGAATTTTTTATGTCGACTCTGGTGTTCGTTAAAGGATGACTAGAAGTAGTCCTCTACTCGGGCAACGCTGCCCGATATTGTGTACGAAGTCCACATGTAATCGGGCGAGTTTGCTACCATATGCCAGAATAATCGGGTGTCTCTCATTGTAAGACAAAAATTTCGAAGTTCCTAAATGCCCGTTGGCACGAATAATGCGATCCTTATACAAAGAAGGAGAACGTGTTAGAAGAGGACTAGTAGGGCCGACAAGATTCTTTTGCGACAAAAGTCTATGCTAGGTAGAAAAAAATGGTGAAGTTGAGATAGAAGAAATATACGATTTCGAACAATGACAATTCTTCAGCGGTGAGACATAGAGTAGGATACAGAGTTTTGTCACCTTTTCTCAACACCTTACGACATGTTTCGAAGATTTACGCTATGACGTGAATCGATCCAGACAGAGAAGAAAAACGATGCAATATGTCTTCTTCGTCATCAGATCTAGCAACATATACCTTAACGCCTTTCGCCTCCTCGTTCGTATCGAAAGTACCAGATGCCGTTATCCATGATGACTTGTCACAAGTAAGCCACTCTGGTGCATGTCACCATAAACTGTTTCTTTCAGTTGTAAAGAGATCAGCCTCCGAGTTCCTAGATCAGCGGAATTATACTGTGAAGCTACATGATTTCTGTCGACATTTCCAACCTTTTCTAAAATAGTAGCAACTCTACTGGCTACAAACGTCTTCTAGCTACAGAGAGACTTTTTAACCACGCAAGAACTATGGTCGAATCAGACCATAAGAAAAGCGAATAACTTTCTGTGCCGACCTGAGACAACATACTATCGGCAAGTTCGGCTAAAAGTACTGCTCCACATAACTCTAGAAGAGGAAAAGACGGTTTCTTTATCAGAACCATTTTTGTCGTTGCAACGAGCAAATTCGAGCAGACGCAAATTTCTATATCAACACGAACATACAAAGTCGCATCGTAAGTCAATTCTGAAGATTTAGCTAAAAGTCACATTCTCACTCATCATTCGTAGCCTTTCAAAAACGTGGTTAGGGTTTATCAGAATTGGCCTATACGTTTTTGAGATGTCTGTATTAAACACGTACTCAAACAATGCCACTTCAATATCAAGGCCACTAAATCAGCTTGAAGAACAGGACCTAAGTATAAAACGTCATTAGGGCTTACTCTTATACTCTCAGGCTTAAAGACACCGCGATGAGGAAGATAATAGTCAAAACCACCACTTGGATCCTCAATCTCTAACATAGACCCAATGTCTCATATTCTTCCAAAACATCATCATATAGACCCTTATAATCCGGTTTACCAAGCAAAGACTTCCCATTTCTAAGAAATTGACATACAGCGATATAGCGATTTTGACCGATCATCGACACATCGGACTTAAGCGGCAAATCTACTGCATATCTTCTACTACATATCAGTGCGTCGTTTAGTAGAAGGACCAGAAATCTATAAATTCTACCTCCGAAAACTATGCTAACTGGTCGTCGATGCAAACTTTTGTAAAATGAGCAACGCTGGTAAAATGTGTTGAACTTTTTGAGGAAGTGGGACCAGTCATTATCCAACCAAAAATTGTCTCTTGAGTCACGATTGAATCAAAGATCCCATGCCGAACTCCTATTCTCAGTATGATAGGATATAGTTCAATATGTCAATCCGACTACTTCGAAAAAAGTCTGGATCCGCATAATCCAAATCCGGTAAGTTTTGTCCTAATGAAGGGCAAAGAGAATGCGTTGGAATATCGCAAGTTACATGCGATACTACTTACGCTCCAACCTTGAGTGAGAAATTAGGATTAAAACTCCAAGTGAAATTCGCCATTTTGTTAGATCTGCTGACAATTTTACCACCCAAACCCGTAACTTCAGCTAATACGGGGACTGTTGACAACTTTAGTAATCTCTAAACCCTTTCAGATAAAAAACTCTGTGCAGAACACGGATCTTTGAATGCTCGAACCTTATACGTCGAACCAAAATGGACAATATTGATCAATGCAGTCGCTAATATTACCTTTTTAGCCACCGATGTATGATGACTTTGAAATCTTTCGTACGAATTCGGACTTTCAGTGGACTGTATATTATTCTTGGACTAATTTATCTAACTCGTAATTTGGCCCCGGAATTTGAATGCTATTAAAATCTCTATGCAAAAGAGTATGGTGTGTCCTCTGGCACGTCGAACAGCCGTTTGAACAATTTACATACATATGTCTAACTTTCTGCAATACTTTAATTTTCTTAGTGTCGAAGCCCGGTTTTTTTAATCTATGTTTAGAAACTTATGACAAGAACTTACTGCATGAGAATGTTTCCACAATCTACACTGTCCTACATCAACTTTCGTGTGGTGGACTTTGGACGCCTTAACTTGTGAACTTGTACGATGACTCTTTTTCGACATAGTCTGAAAGGACAAAATTACATCATTTACGCTCTTCAATGCGTGAAATCTGTCAGTCAAAAATGCATTCATTACTTTCCATTTCGGGATCTTAGTCTTATTTTTCACAGACTGTTACCAAGACACAATGGCTGTTCGAAAACTACGCGGAACAAAAAATTCGAAAATTGGATCCCATGACTCAACATCTATTTAAACAAGTTTAGGACGTTTCACCTCCTTCGGGGAATCCTGTTCGCACGGAGCTAGGTAAAATAAAATCTCGAGTTGACTATTTATTAGGATACGTTTGTTTTCATACTGGCCCTTTAAATTACTCCACGCTAAATCGAAATGTTCTTCTGTTAAGGCGATATTCATATTTATCTGTACAGCATCTCCTTCGGTCTTCCGGTAGAAACAGGTAGAACATTTTTTCTACAGTACGTTGGCTCAGAATATTGGACTTGGTTAAGGAAACAATAATCAGCTCCATATTTGCATGTTTTATGCACTTGCATGTGTCTCTGTTAGAAATCGTTATTTCTTTAATACAAAAAATGCTAATTTGTAAGCGTATTTTTGAGATATCGCTTTTGATGAGTTTGTTTTGATTTTGTCACATACTCCTTTTTAGCACTTCTGGCTATTAATATCCTGCTCTAAAAATCGTTGTACGCTGTTTCTTGCATCTTTTTGTTTAATTAGCCTGGAGTTCTTTCCCAGCTCTGACATTCCAGCCTTTTAATATTGTGTAGCGACAATAACCTAATAACTTATATTTCTTAGTAATTCTGCCAGTCAAAAGATTTTGCAAGACTTTTTTGTCCTTTCTCTGTTTTAATGAACTATAGCTTTGGCTCAACTGCTCCTGCATAACCTCAGCAAACAGCAGCTTCCTTTTGACTTTGTAAGATTTTTTTGTCCTTTCTCAGTTTTAATAATCTGTAGCTTTGGCAGCTTCCTTTTGACTTCTGTGCTCGATAAAAATGGGTTATCATTACAAACTATTATTGTGATGAATTTACTAGGTGGAATAGAATGATGAAATACATACAATGAAAATGGCGGGATTACAAAGTTGTATAATAAAGTACTTCAATAGTTATGAAATTCAGGGATGTTATTGATACAGGGTTTACTATACAGATAATGATTTACAGCGCTATTAAAGTAAAGCCACAAAATCAGCCTTGGTAGACGATAAAGTTACATTTGTTTGCTCTCGACTAGCGTAACTGATGACAGCGTCACCAAGCTTGAGAATATAACAACTCGTAGACTAGCGACCCTTTATATATCCTGTCCAGTCGGTGTCTGCAAAACCTTTCAGTTCTAATTTATTCCCAGAACCAACGCACAATTTTAAACTTCTAGTTCCTTTTAGGTATTTCAGAACTCTTTTGACCTTTGTCAGATCTCTGTCATTAGGATTACTTATTTTTCTAGTTAATATTGAAACTGCGACTGCAATATCTGGACGAGTATGGCTTGATACATACAATAATGATCCGATTGCCCTTTTAAAGCGTGATCCATTTCGAGGTTATCTAATTTTTTAAAGAAAAAAACACACAAAACTCATATTGAATGGGAAATGTTTATTATTATTTGAAAGAACATTTTTTGGCATTTATTTTTTGAAGATTATGTCTATCAAATGTTGGCCGCGGCTACGTCTTTGATGGTCCATCCGCTGAGTCCAATTTTCGATGACTCGTTCGAGCATTTCGACTGGTAATCGACAAATGACAAACCTATTGTTTTGCTCCAAGGCCTGAATCAAAGCGGGTTTGTCCGCATAAACTATAGACTTTACTTAAGCATAAACTATACTTTTCTTTACTTACTTAGTACATATCCCCACAGGAAAAAGTCTAACGGTAATATCACACGATATTGGTGGTCAATCGACAGGCCCAAAACGTGCAATTATCTGCTCACCAAAGTTTTCTCTCAATAAATCCATTGATTGATGCGATGTGTTGGAAGTGTCGCCGTCTTGTTGAAACCAAATGGCGCCGAGATCACGAGCTTCAATTTCAGGCATCAAATAATCGGTTATCATGGCACGATAACGGTCGCCATTGACGGTTACGTTCACACCGGCATCAGTTTTGAAGAAATATGGACCGATGATTCCACCGGCCTACAAACCACACTAAACCGTTGTTTTTTTCTGGACGAAGTGGCAGCTCTTGTACATTTTCTGGTTGCTGCAATTTTGCTTGTTTACATACCCATTGAGCCAGAAATGGGCCTCAACGCTGAACAAAATTTGGCTCAAAAACGTTGGATCTTCTTGGAACCTCTTAAGGGCCCATACAGCGAAGCGATGTCACTTGGGAACGTCGGACGGCTTCAGTTCTTGCACAAGCTGTAGTTTGTACGCTTTCAATTTAAGATCTCGACGTAAAATGCACCAAGTCGTTCCATACGTCAGTCCGAATTGCTGCTTACGGCGCCAAATCGACTCTCCACCGTCTTGGTGTACACTCTCAGCTACATTTTCTTGACTACATGCTGGACATGGTCTATTCGGTCGAATATTATCCAATAATGAATACTGGGTCTCAAGATGGGTGATGGTGTTGCGAATAGTACGCTCAGTATGCCGATTGCAATTTCCTGTTCAATTTCGAAGCCAAAATACTGTCATCAACGTAAATTAAGACATATGTAATTGAATCGGCATAACCTTTGACATACAAACAAGGCTCGGCTTTTCCCCTTCTGAATCAAGAATCAACGTACTTTCATCTTCTTGTAGCTTGCAATGGCCAATAAATTTCGAAATGTAGTTTCCTTTACAACAGGCGCAAAGATCTCGTCATATTTTTCGCCATATTTCTCAGCATACCCAATAAGATTGCATTTTACTCCGACTTTGTCCAATTTCCTATGCTTCTGTTTGCTTACATGGACGTATGCAACAGCACAACATATACGAACATGGCTCAAATTTGGAGATTTACCGACCTACAACTCAAAAGGTGTTATATTTACCACAGTCGAAAGACGATTCTGAGTATAGTTGGCATTAACAGCTTCAGCCCAAAATTATATATGCATATGGCATGCACCTGGCCTTCTCCATCAAGCTCCGGTTTTTCCTCCATTCTGCTCAGAAGTATAGGGGACAGTCAGCTGATGAATGATGCCTTGACCTTTAAAATAAGCCTGCATTTTTTTGTTTACAAACTATCCACCACGAGCTGTTCTCAATATTTTCAGACGATTCCCAAACTTATTTTCGTATTGTTCTACGAATGCCAAGTCCTTGGATGCAATGAGAAAACCGTACAATACCGACTATAGTCATCAATAAGAGTCAAAAAAATACCGATTTCCAAATGGGTTTGTATTTTGTTTATACTTATACAATGTACCAAATCCAAAATTCCGTTCGATCTGAATTCCGATGCTTTTGGAATTGGATTTCGTGTAAGTGTTGTCCTCAAACGCACTTCGCAGTCCAATTCTCAGCAACATTTCTTTATGTTCTCACTCTGTACCAACTCCTTTGTTACGGTCGAATTAATAGCTTGGATACTTCTGGGCCCAAAACGACGATGTCACACATGAATACAGTCGCTCTTACACTTCGAAATCTTATTTGCCTTGTAAAACTGATTCAGCAAAAACAATTTGTTCTTCAAACATTCCTTTGCATGCACATGCCCGTTTAGAGAAATTGAGCAACCATCTACATCAAAAGTAACATTAAAACCATCACCAGCGAATTTGCGAACAGATGACATACTTCCGTCCAGTTCAAGAATAAACAGTGCTTCCGAACACGAATTTCCTTGTTTTCACAAAATAGTTTGCAATCAGCTGATCCACTTGTCTCGTCGGCCAAATATACTGTTACATTATGTTCTCTATCAATGTCCACAAAATATTTCTCAACACAGCACATATGACATATAGCAGCCGAATCAATGAACCAATTTGATCTTCCTTTCGCAACACCAAAACAAAATTTGTTGTCGTTTTTTACAACACTGGCGCGGTTGTTGTCTGTGTTTAGTTGTTTTTGTACATTTTTGTTTGGAAAATTTCTCTTCATCTGTCCCGGCTTACCACACGAAACCCATTTTGGGACAAATTTCTTATGAATTTAAACGCAGCTTCGTTCTCTTGCACACACCCGGTTTTCCTTTTAAATTCTTGAAGCAACTTCTCCTTCAAAAAAAACAGCGTTAGGTCAGCTTCAGCACGCATTTCCAATGAAGAAATTAAAGTGTTATAATCCTCCGGCAGTGTTCCCAGCAAAAACGCAACAGCTTTAAGATCTTCCACTACTTCACCCAAATCTCGCAAGCGGTCCACAATTGACAAAAATCCATTGATGTGGTCTTCCATCGTTTCACCACTATCAGCCTATTCGACGTCATTTGTCGAAAAAGACTCACACTGTGGGTTATGTTCGCTTTCTCGTGATGCTTGTTAAAGGCGTCCCAAAACTCTTTTGCAGTCTTTAGTTGCTTTAAGAGTACTTTCTGTGATTCCTCCACAGCCAATCCAATAGCAGCTCTTGCATTACATCACGCAGCAACCAGTTATCATCTCGAGTAGTCGGAGCAGCATCAACAACGATATCTCACAACTTCCTCTCCAGCAGCAGCAACTCCATATTAAATTTCCAAACATGGTAGTAGTTACGACAATTTAGGAAATTGTGTCCCTATATAAATATATAAAAGAAACTAAAGATGTCATAACTGAAGAAGTTGGCAAAATAAGAGATGAAATTAAAGAACTTCAACCAGTGATATTTGAATTTAATGACCAATGCATCGAAGTTAACTTTAAAATGTCACTTACAATGATCGATGGAAAAGTTGCACAAGCTTTAACCGAAACAAAGTCTTCGTCAAGCTGCACCATATGCCAAAAAACATCAAGTCAATTGAGCCAACCACCAACACAAGACGATAGTTTTAATGAAGCATATGAATTTGGAATGTCACCTCTTCATGCTAGAATTCGTTTTATGGAGCATATTCTTAAATTGGGATACGATTTGGAATTTGGCCCGTTAGGCGAAACAGTGAGAAACGACAAAGAAAATTTGGAAAAAAGAAAGCAAAAAAAAAATATATTCAAGAAAAATACCGTGAGATAGGCCTTATAATTGACCAGCCAAAGCAAGGAGAAGGAAATTCTAATGATTGAAACACAGCAAGGAGATTTTTCTCCGATCCAGAAACTGCAGCTTCTATAACTGGAGTAGATTATGATTTAATACGACGATTCCAAATCATATTAGAAGTTATAGCATGTAGCAAAAAGATAGATGCAAAAAAATTTGGTCAGTATGCTAATGAGACAGCAACCCTTTATAACCAAAAATATTCTTGGAGACATATGCCAACCACAGCTCACAAAATTTTGTTCCATGGGGAACAAATAATTCAGCACAATATGCTTCCAATTGGAGATCTCTCAGAAGAAGCGCAAGAAAAAAGGAACAAAGACTACAGATTCTTTCGCGAGCACAATACAAGAAAAATTTCCAGATATTGTACTAATGAAGATCTTATTAATATTTTGTTGTGCACATCAGACCCATATATGTCCAGTATTCGACAAAAATGGAAATCAACCTCATTAGAGTTAGATGAAGAAGCTAAACAACTACTGCAAAATGAAAATCAAAGCTATTTGGAAGAAATTTTTACTAATATTGTTTAATTAACAGTAGTTTAAAGATTATAATTTGTTTCTAATTTTAGTATAAATTTTTATTAATACATTTAAATAAAATATATGTGCACTTTAAATCAATAGTAAAAGTTTACTTAAAATGTTATTGATGTTGTGTTCTGTATATAATATATCCAAATGGTATTGATATTGTTGGGAATTTCAGTGTTATTTTTCAGTTTAATCCTCACAAGAGTTAGCTTTCTTCCACAAAAACCAACCTTTGGCCCCTGTGAATATTGAGACTAAATAAATGTCAGGGGCCAAATGTTGGCATTTTCTGACCAAAATTAAGTTTAGGAATAATAAATAAGTATTGGTTGTAAAATACGATTGAAGAAAATAAGAAATTATAAAAAATATACCTATTTAAAATGTCAAAATATTCAACTTTTACATGGAAACTCAACAAAAAATTAAAATGCATTTTTAACTCCACATTACTTACGTTCCTATCAGTCGATTTTTACGTTTGAACACGCAAATTGAAGCCTTAATTGAACAAAACAAATTGCGTAAAAAATACCAATCCGGCCAAAAGTTATACAGTTTTGACCGCTATCTCGCGAAATTGACCACTGTGCGTCGTGCTCCAGTGACGCCGCCGAATTTCAGCGACGCGGCTGCCGTTCTCTAGTGAAGCTACCGCTCCTCATATAGCCAAAATCCCAGAGAGACTGATTGGTCTTCCCTTTCTCTCGGCCGTCATCGTGTGTCACCTGTTCGTCCGATAGTTTGTAGTGTTCTGTCCACTGTAGTTTTGATACGTATGTATTTTGTCACTTTTTCCTGTATAGAAAAGGTAGAAATTAAATAAGGCTAAGGTTTATGTCAGAAATTATTGGCTAAATAAAGGATTATAGTTATATGAGTCCTACCTCACCTCTCCCTTTCTCAGTCTAAAATAAATAGTTTGGAACAACCTTGGGCCTAGCTGACTCTGCCTCAGCATATGTGGAAACACATCGTTACAAAATGCAGAGGAAAAAAAAACATGCGGAAAAGGAGCGAAAGCGACGCAGAAGAATGAAAAACGATCCTGCCAAATGAGGAGCACACAAATTAATTGTAAACGCCCGATATTTAAAAAGGAAGATACTAAGGTTATTAAATGAATCAAGGAGATCACCCTAGAGCACAAATGGCACAAAGGGGAAAGTGGGTTATAAATGCAAAGAATTATAGAATATAAAAAAAAATTAAATAAAAAGGAACAACAATATATGGCGGACTATTATTCACCCGGATCGCCCACAACGTCGACAGGAGTTGGAGAACTACTTCCAGATAATCCAGATCCACTTCCAGCTCCGGTTATTCCTAAATTAAAACAGAATGGGAATGAAAATAATCCCAGAGTAAAAAAGAAACTTGCGCGTAAATATAAAAGTCAGTTGGCTCAAAAAGACAACAATATTGCAGAATTAAAATCAAGTTTAGGAACATATCAAAAAAGTTCGTTCGTATGAAAATGGTTGCTAAGGGGGATTGTGCTTTGAAACCTAGGCCGAATTCTAGAGTTGCCGCTGTTTGTGTTAGTATAAATTTATGTATTTCAATTTATGTTAAAAGCGCTGTAAATCATACTCTGTATAGTAAACCCTGTATCAGTAACATCCCTGAATTTCATAACTTTTGAAGTAATTTATTACACAACTGTGTAATCCTGCCATTTCCGTTGTATGTATTTCATCATTCTATTCTACTTAATAAATTCATCTCAACAAGAGGTTATGGGCCTACACTCGCGTTTTTATTAAAGTAAATTGCAATTGATAAATAATTCAAAATGAATGCATCGTATACAAAATTTCTTAAATTGTCGTAACTACTACCATGTTTGGAAATTTAATATGGAGTTGCTGCTGCTGGAGAGGAAGTTGTGAGATATCGTTGTTGATGCTGCTCCGACTACTCGAGATGATAACTGGTTGCTGCGTGATGTAATGCAAGAGCTGCTATTGGATTGGCTGTGGAGGAATCACAGAAAGTTCTCTTAAAGCAACTAAAGACTGCAAAAGAGTTTTGGGACGCCTTTAACAAGCATCACGAGAAAGCGAACATAACCCACAGTGTGAGTCTTTTTCGACAAATGACGTCGAATAGGCTGATAGTGGTGAAACGATGGAAGACCACATCAATGGATTTTTGTCAATTGTGGACCGCTTGCGAGATTTGGGTGAAGTAGTGGAAGATCTTAAAGCTGTTGCGTTTTTGCTGGGAACATTGCCGGAGGATTATAACACTTTAATTTCTTCATTGGAAATGCGTGCTGAAGCTGACCTAACGCTGTTTTTTTTTGAAGGAGAAGTTGCTTCAAGAATTTAAAAGGAAAACCGGGTGTGTGCAAGAGAACGAAGCTGCGTTTAAATTCATAAGAAATTTGTCCCAAAATGGGTTTCGTGTGGTAAGCCGGGACAGAGAAGAGAAATTTTCCAAACAAAAATGTACAAAAACAACTAAACACAGACAACAACCGCGCCAGTGTTGTAAAAAACGACAACAAATTTTGTTTTGGTGTTGCGAAAGGAAGATCAAATTGGTTCATTGATTCGGCTGCTATATGTCATATGTGCTGTGTTGATAAATATTTTGTGGACATTGATAGAGAACATAATGTAACAGTATATTTGGCCGACGAGACAAGTGGATCAGCTGATTGCAAACTATTTTGTGAAAACAAGGAAATTCGTGTTCGGAAGCACTGTTTATTCTTGAACTGGACGGAAGTATGTCATCTGTTCGCAAATTCGCTGGTGATGGTTTTAATGTTACTTTTGATGTAGATGGTTGCTCAATTTCTCTAAACGGGCATGTGCATGCAAAGGAATGTTTGAAGAACAAATTGTTTTTGCTGAATCAGTTTTACAAGGCAAATAAGATTTCGAAGTGTAAGAGCGACTGTATTCATGTGTGACATCGTCGTTTTGGGCCCAGAAGTATCCAAGCTATTAATTCGACCGTAACAAAGGAGTTGGTACAGAGTGAGAACATAAAGAAATGTTGCTGAGAATTGGACTGCGAAGTGCGTTTGAGGACAACACTTACACGAAATCCAATTCCAAAAGCATCGGAATTCAGATCGAACGGAATTTTGGATTTGGTACATTGTATAAGTATAAACAAAATACAAACCCATTTGGAAATCGGTATTTTTTTGACTCTTATTGATGACTATAGTCGGTATTGTACGGTTTTCTCATTGCATCCAAGGACTTGGCATTCGTAGAACAATACGAAAATAAGTTTGGGAATCGTCTGAAAATATTGAGAACAGCTCGTGGTGGATAGTTTGTAAACAAAAAAATGCAGGCTTATTTTAAAGGTCAAGGCATCATTCATCAGCTGACTGTCCCCTATACTTCTGAGCAGAATGGAGGAAAAACCGGAGCTTGATGGAGAAGGCCAGGTGCATGCCATATGCATATATAATTTTGGGCTGAAGCTGTTAATGCCAACTATACTCAGAATCGTCTTTCGTCTGTGGTAAATATAACACCTTTTGAGTTGTAGGTCGGTATATATATATATATATATATATATATATATATATATATATTTTTATAATACTCAATTTTTTATTCATTTTCTTTGTACATAAATTCGTAAAATACTAAATAAATTCTTAAAGGTAAACAGAATGAGATCCAAAAAAAAATATATTAAAAAATGAAATAATATAATAAAATAATAGTTTATCTAATGTTGACAAAAACGAGGGACTCGACTTTTGTTGTTACATTACCCCCTCCCGTTCCAGTTATATGCGTGGGGGTAGTGCCCTGATGAACTGCCGTCCTTGTTAATAATGATTTGGAACCGTTTTCCTCCAATTTCTTTATTTTTCATTGACTCTTCCACAACCTTTCGCAGTTCTGGTGTCTCAGCAAGGATGACGTTGACCCCCTCATGAACGACTTTAAATGTGTGGAGAATGATGTACCAGGGCTTACAGGCTCGAAAACTCGCTCACTGGGCTGCAGCCTATAGTTGACTCTTTCCGACATGCGATAAGATCCATTAGTTGGCGTCGAAGGAGATTCATTGTCGATTGGCACAAAGAACTCGAGTGTCACTGCCCTTTTATAGCATTGAAGACCCTGCTGTCGGAATTGGCTGTCTTGGACGTCGAGGATGCCCAAACCCTGTTTAATGGGAGAAGGTAACGCACTGAGAAATCACGGTGGACTATGGTTTGGCCTTCTTCGCCACTGTCCACAATAATTATTTCCTCCTCCGATCTTGGTATGGTCTCCGCCTCAACTTCTGGCCCTCGTTCCGTCCATATATTCTTCCCTGGCGTAGGTGATATCTCAGTGATCATCGGGGGTGAGGAAAAGAATGGTGCCAGGTTTGGTGTGAATCAATCTGTTTCCGGTGACTGACATTCCGGCATATTCCCCGGGGTTGGTCATCTGTGGCCGGCAAGACTTAATATAATCGTCTCTACTGGAGTATTATGACCCGCTTTTTCAGTGAGATTCGCAGTCTGGGTTCTTAGTGGAGAGTCCGATTGCTGTGGAGATGTTGGTTGCATTGTTGGTCGGACGGTCTTCGGAACTGGATCTTGGTGGTTTGACGTAGGTTTTTGGCAGCATCTGTTATTATTTCGTCCATGTCGTTTGGCGGCCGGGGAAATAAGTTTGGTGCGTCTTCCATGAGCGTTTGCTGTTTTGCAGTGTTTTCGGAATCTCCTAGTTGATTCCGCGAATTTATTATTGAATTCTTTGATTTTCGTCTCAACTTTCCCCATAGTTAATTCTTAATCATTTGTTAATTCTCTTTTGGTCAAGGATCTTCACGCTGAGTTGTTCCAGTAATATTTCGGCAAGTGATTCTACTGGCATCTTCCGGAGAACAATGGAAAGTGAGTCCAGCGCAATGAATAGTAGTTTGGAATGACCTTAAGTAGTCGAATCCCAGGAGAATATTTTTATTAAAGTTTAGCATAACCAGAAAATTACATTTTGTGTTGGTATTTCCAAAGATGACATGAAGTTTTACTGCTTTTGAAACAGACACCCCCGATCCACCGGCTAATGTGACATCAATTTTGTCACGCAGGTTATATGGATTCATTTTAATTTTATGACAAATTCGGCTTTATTGCAATTCCTGGTTGCACCACTGTCGACCGTTGCCGTCACTAATTTGTTCTCCAGGAGAAAAGTAGCGTTCAGTCGAGTTTCCTACCCTTGTAGCGATGTCTGACTCTGAATGTTTTTCGAGGATTGTTCTTGGAAGCAATAATTCGAAGACTTGGCTTCCTTGGTTTCTCCGCGATAGCAATTATTTCGGGGTGGCCCGTTGCCTCGGTGATTGTTAGTATTGGATCGATGGTTTTCCGCTCGGCTTTGATAAGATGTCGTGGGGATGCTTTCTAGTTCATCTGCCAAAGCTATCAGTTCGGGTAGAGAAGCAAAATCTCTCCGACGAATAAACCACTGGTAATCCGGTTGTGCATTTCGGAAAATTCGTTCCAATTTCTGTGACTCTGATAATTCTGAATATTCCATCAGGTGTTGCAGGGCTAGCACATAATCCTTAAAACTTTCCTTTGGACGTTGCACTCTTTTACGTATCTCATCCTCTAATTTTTCTAAATATCTCGGTGGCAAAAAAAAGCAAAGAAATCCGTTTTAAATTGGACCAGTATTGCCAGTGCTGGTTATTGTTTCGGTACCAAATTAATGCACGCTCTCGAAAGTCCTCAGGCATTATCAGAGGTAGTCGGTCCAGCACCACGTCATACATTTCTGCCAACTCCTCTAGGCGTTCTACGAGGCCGAAGGTATATTGCCCACCATCATACTTGAGGCCCTATTTTCTAACTAGTTCCACTAGTAGAATGCAGTTTTCGATAACAGTTGGGTTTCTGACTCACAAGAGGTGGCTCTCCTTTTACAGGTGATTTTCCACAATTATGATGTTCCTCAAGAGACGGTACACGTAAACTGGGAGATCTTTCTGGTCAAACGCATATACCCACGATAAAAGCCTCACTGTAGATCGGCGGCGTCACTGGAGACCGGCGGCGGCGCCACCGCAGAACGACGGCGACGTCACTGTAGATCGACTCTATTCCATCCAGCAGGGCCCGCAACCAACAACTTTACTACAGCAGGGGGAAATAGAGATCGGGAAGGCCAGCCTATCTCTACCCCACTCAACCTACACTACTACAAGGAGAATTTCCAAAGAGAAGAGGGAAGACCAGACTTTCTCTTGTTAAAACCCTTGCGCATGCAATAACTACCTTTAGCTACTGTCAATCTTACCTTTCGCCGTCCAAGGACCAACTCTCTCAACTCGTCCGCCCACGCTCTTTTATACCCTTTTGCGTTTCACACAGACACACCAATACCTTCACATTCCCGCCTGACCGCTTTGGCATGTATATGTTGGCTACACTGCGATCATACCGAATTTCCGTTAAATTTTAATTTCTGAGGCCTGTTTACACGCTCCCACTACAATATGTATCATATCTATATGTTTTTTTCTATAATACTCAATTTTTAATTCATTTTCTTTGTACATAAATTCGTAAAATACTAAATAAAGTCTTAACGGTAAACAGAATGAGATCCAAAACAACAAAATATAATAAAAAATGGAATAATATAATAAAATAATAGAATAATATTTGTTTATGTCGTTTTTGACTGGGCTGATTGGTCGGTCTTCCTTCATGAATTAAATAAAACTAATTTATTCCATGTTTCCCAACGTTTCGTTAGCTTTTTTCTAACTTCTTCAGGGGATGTGTATTTGAAAATCCTTTCGACAAAAATTTCCTATGATATGTTAGCATTACTTACAATTAGTTTTACATTTCATTCGTCATAATTTTTTATTACTATTAAAAAACTGGACATCACGAAACAATTAAATAATAAAATAATAAAAAAATAAATAATGTAAAAATGACAGCACAACTTAACACTAATATCACAGTAACGCACTTCTGTTTAGTTCAACTTATTGCAGCGGAGTATTGGAGCTTTGTGTTGTCTTTGTCTTCTTTGGTGTTTATTGATTTTGATTTTCGCTGTTGAATTCTTAAACTTTCTAAAGTGTATCTCTTATTTTCAATTTTCTCTCTGTCTAGGTCAGCTGAGTGTTGTTTCTCTTTAATGTGTTGTGACAAAGCAGTGTTTTCTTTTCCCTTTCATATGTTGGTCTTATGCTCGTTTATTCGCACACTTAGCATTCGTTTTGTTGTGCCAACATAAACTTTGTTGCATTGCGCCCCTTCATTCCCCATGCATGTTATTTCGTACACAACGTTGTTTTCCCTTAGTCTGTCTGTTTTTGTGGTTCTTCTTGTAAAAATATTTCTCAGTGTTTCATTAGATCTGTAGGCGATGGATGTGTTGTTGTCTATTATGTTTGATGCTGTGTTTATTTTCATGTTTTGTGGTTGTGTGGAATGATAGTTTATCATACGCCCAGATGCATTTTCTTTTGTGTGCCAATTTGTTACAAGTTTTCCGTTGTATTTTATTATTTTCATGTCTAAATATGCGATTTCTTTCTCCTCTTCTATTTTCGTGGTGAATTGGATCTTGTTGTGGTATGCATTGAGCAGTTTTAGTACTATATCTATGCAATTTTTGTCAACGATAGCAAATATGTCATCCACGTACTTCGATAGTAGTTTTATTTCTACGTTTTTGATTTTAATTCTGTTGTCACGTCGTCAAGTAATGCGTCTAGAACTATATCTGCTATTGTTGGTGATAAGGGGTGCCCCATTGGCATAACATACGTCTGATGGTATACCTTGTCAATGGGGAAAAAATTTGCTTTACCAATATAAAGGAAAAACTTAAACCCGATTCCTCTAATAGCGACATAAGAAAGGGAAAAGAAAACACTGCTTTGTCACAGCACATTAAAGAGAACCAACACTCAGCTGACCTAAAGAACGTGAATATACTAGACAGAGAGAAAATTGAAAATAAGAGATACACTTTAGAAAGTTTAAGAATTCAACAGAGAACATCAAAATCAATAAACACCAAAGAAGACAAAGACAACACAAAGCTCCAATACTCTGCTGCAATAAGTTGAACTAAACAGAAGTGCGTCACTGTGATATTAGTGTTAAGTTTTGCTGTGATTTTTACATATATTTATTTTTTATTATTAAATTGTTTCGTGATGTCCAGTTTTTTAATAGTAATAAGAAATTATGACAAATGAAATTTAAAACTAATTGTAAGTAAAGCTAACATATCATAGGAAATTATAAATAACATAGTAACATTAACATCATAATAACATTATAAATAAAGAATGTGAAAATACTAGACAGAGAGAAAATTGAAAATAAGAGATACTCTTTAGAAAGTTTAAGAATTCAACAGAGAATATCAAAATCAATAAACACCAAAGAAGACAAAGACAACGCAAAGCTCCAATACTCCGCTGCAATAAGTCGAACTGAACAGAAGTGCGTTACTGAGGTATTAGTGTTAAGTTTTGCTGTGATTTTTACATTTACAATTTTTATTATTAAATTGTTTCGTGATGTCCAGTTTTTTAATAGTAATAAAAAAATTTGATGAATGAAATGTAAAACTAATTGTAAGTCAAGCTTACATATCATAGGAAATTATAAATAACAATAATTTTTGACGACAGGATTTTCAAATAAACATCCCCTGAAGAAGTTAGAAAAAAGCTAACGAAACTTTGGGAAAACATGGAATAAATTAGTTTTATTTAATTCACGAAGGAAGACTGCCCAATCAGCCCAGTCTAAAACGACATAAACAAATAAAATAAATACCCATTTGGTCAAAGAAGAAGAATAATAGAATAATAGTTTATCTAATGTTGACAAAAACGAGGGAATCGACTTTTGTCGTTACAATTTCAACCTTTTTTTTGATGGTGCCTTGTTGTTTTTGATGGTATGTTTAAAAATCCTATGATAACTTTCTTTAATAATTGTCATTGATTGAATAATCTCAAATTTACATTGAAAATGTCATTCCAGTTTTCTTTTTGCAATTACCGTGGTAATTATTATTATAAGTATACCCATGCTAACGACTGCACCGTAATGATGGAAACGTGAGTATTCTTGGATTTAAATGTGGATATCTTCAAAATTGGTTATAAAATATAATATAATCTAATGAAGACTTAAATAATTAACAAACCAATACTGCAAATTTTGAAATTATAATAGAAATAAGAGAAAAATACACCTACCACGAGAATGACAAAATTTCAGAAACATGTACAAAAAACACTTCAACAGCTCTCAAATTACTGACTACATTTTTCACTTCTGTCAATTTTCATTACATTGACAGTTAACACCTAACCGAAAAACCGGTTTAAAAGCATTTTTTTAATATTAACCCATATAGGACTTATGAATTTCGTTATATTTCGCATTAAACATCTTCTTTTCTTGTCCTCTACAGACAACCTTTCTTGCACGGACTTAAACTTTGCCCACAGCATTTTCAGCTCAGACCATTTTCAATCCATTGCCTCCATGGTATAAAAAAATACTCATCCTTCAGCCGATACTCAAACCTAGCCACCTCTTCTAATACCATCTCATAATCTTCTGAACTCATAATACAGTATTTGATTACGAAAATAAAAGGAAGGCGGTCTTGATTAGTACCATTTAGTCACGATAGACGAACTAACCAGAAACTTAATAGGTTAATATTAATTATGCACGTCAAACCAGAGAATTTCCACACAGTTCTTAAATTGAACAGAAAAAACACACAAAACTATGAAGATCACACTAAACCACTGTGCCAAGCCTTAGGATGTATATACAGACAGTAGAGAAAAGGAACAGCCAAATCTCCGGATAAATCCAAAATTAAAGAACAGCTCCACAGCTCAATATAAACTCAGACCAAGTTACGAAATTCTGAATATACAACAATAGAGACCACTGTGCAAGAAAAGATGGCAGTATTGCAGTAGTGAAAATCGATGGACAATTTTTCAAAATTATACTGCGATGCACGATCCCAGAATCTTTCAGCCTGTCACCAGAATGCAGAAAAAAGTTTGTTAAGACTCAGTGAAAATAAACAGCCAGGCCAGAAAACTTCCAAAATATTTTATATATATTTTTTATTGTCCAGTTTACCGCTGTACAAAGTAAAATTCCAAAAATTTCAATTTGAATCAAAATTTCCACATTTGGAATTTTATAATAATAACAACTTTCCAGTTATGCACCAGACGGACCACTGTGAGGTAACACAGCAAATTTTCGTTGAGTTTTAATTGCAGCAAAAAAAATATATATTACAATTTTCACGATAGTGGAAAATATTCCCCTTTTTGGTATTTTTACTACCGAGACTACTGTGGAGAAAATTGACAGACAATTGTGGCAGCTAACTTCGGGCTTAATATCCTGAAACCGAAAAAATAAGACAATTTTTTCTTTAAAAACTCAAAAAATAATTTTCCTCTTATACACCAACTTAAGCCACTACGCAGTAAATTGTTTCCAATATCAAATGCCGATAAAGAAAAGGGATTACCAAATCTCTAAACCGCAAGTTGTTTTTATGTGCAAAATCACGAAAATTTAAGATGGCTGTAATGTAAAAGGAACGCGCTTTTTCTTTGCTAATGAGTATGTGTGTGTGTAGGCGTCTTAGCACTAATCTTAAAAAACGATGTTCAAAAATTTCGTTTAACTCACTTTTACTTATAGGGACACTACGTATACACGAACAAAGATAGCTTTGTATGTACTTTGCTCCAAACCCTAATTGTTACGGGCTAAGGACCAAATGTTGCGCTCACTGACTGTTGCATGCTGGTTCACCCAGGTATTGGCAAGCTTCCTCTTCAGCTGCTGGGGGTATGGAGGCTTCTCGACGTGAACCCTTTCCACACAGCGATTCCAACATTCCGGCAGTGCTCTCAGGCCCAGTTGTCGTCTTTAGAACACTTTTCTTTTACTCACTGGCATAGATATTAAAGTTGATTTATTTTCGGCTCAGTGCCGTGTGTTCAGTGTTTGTGTGGCAAAATAAATAAAAACACTTGCACTATATTTCGCAATGCCACTGACAGTGGTGTTTTCTTTATTTTATAGTTGGGTTTTATGTTCACTAATAACGAGAAGTTAATAAGCACTAAGAAAGATAAGGGTTGTTGATGGCTACACTGGTGCACTTTAATTTTGATGTTTTTCGGCTGCGTTTTGTTACGAAAAGAGAGAAAAAAAGACGGCTTGTCAAAGCTCGTGTTAGAACGATCTTTAACTTTCAAGCCAACTAAGCCCAAAGCAACGGCAAAACATTTCCTTCAATAATATTGTGAATGGGAACTTACTATGAACCGTTTATACAATGTTTACACTGCATAGTACATCAATGAAGCCAGCCACTTGTTACAAGACTGAACGGGACGCAAACGTGACGTAAACAAAGGGTTTTCAAGATTTTTAAATGCGCATAACTTCTTTTTTGAATTTAAAAACAAGTAAAAATTTATTTTATAATATCCTACTTGTTCTTTTCATAAATTTATTATAAGTATATACTCGTAGACAAATGTAATGTTAAATACAACATTGTACTCACCTTAAGACCTTTAGCACGATTTATAGCTCTAAGCGGTCTAAGCACACGTAGGACTCTCAATATTTTCACGAATGAAATCGCATTCGAACTAAAGATGTAAATAATTTTTGCTGTTTTAGTTTATAACTAATTTTGATTGAAATGGATCTTATAGAGTAGAATCTCTAACAAACCTATCTACAGTTTACAATAAAGAGGACTTTCGATAACTGATAAAAGCTCAAACAACATACGATTTGTTAATTTTATAACTTTGGGTGTTTTCAAAAAAACAAGTAATATGAACTAAACATGCTTAAAGATCTTAAATAAAATGCACACTGAATGACCCCGATTCAAAACTGAAAAATAAATAAGTTTTAAAGTTTATGACGTTCAATCTGAATTTGTTGATATAAAATAAATGGCTAAAATATTTAAAACCAACCTAAGAATTTTAACTGGTAGTTAGATTGAGTCAGATATTCTGAATCATTATTTTTACTTTTTTATGGTTTACTGCACTGCAAGGGATTCCTGTTTCTTAAAACTATTCATACCCAAACGTCATGGTTCTTACAAATTCAGAACGCTAGTTTTTTTTGATTTTAATAATTGCAAAAGTTATAGCCGATTATAGCTGACATTGAACGGTTCACACCCCATTACAAGCACGTACGAAATAAATATACATTTGGAATATTTGGAGTTTAAAAAAGTTACAAGCACTTTTATTAATTATATCAGTAAATGACAAAGATACGTTAAAAACTAAACTTTACAGTTATTTTTCTTACCAAATAAGTTATACATATGGGCAAATTGACGCAAGGTGGAGCAAGTGTAATGTTATATTGTTAATGTACAAATTGGTACTACCAGTTAATACTATCGAAATAGAATATGTGTTGTATTCCAAAGACTTCAATGGTCTAGCCTTCATATAGATTTTAATAAATGTATCGGAACGGACAGACCAGTTATGTCTTTAGAGTTTAATAATGTAACACTCTTTACTATGGCACTACTCAATAAAGTTGCAAGCACTTATGTACGAGTATGTAACTACGCCGAACTTTAAATTGAAATTTTGCCTATTTCTTTTTTTTATTGTATATATTATTACATACTTATTTTAGTAATAAGGATAAAAAAATGATTTTTTTAATTTTTTGTATTTTCTTATTAAAATTGTTTTCCCTTTTTATTTGGTCAAATGATATTTTTGTGGGCGATAAAACTATTATTAACAGTCTTTTAAGCTTATAGAAAGGTATTTGTTATTTTAAAGAACTACTTCAAACTTTGAACGAGATCGATCAAGGACTCTCTGAGTAGCAGGGGTCGAGTTTCGGCCTAACAGGTGCTTTTTCGCAGCCATGTAACTTATTAACTTTTGTTCTTATCATAATTTGTCCCGAGAGTATTAGGTGTTTTTCTTTAAAAGGTCAAAATATAATATCCACAGTATATCTTTTACATGAATAAAAACATTTTTTTTAATAACCTTTATATTTAAATATGAAAAATTTTGCAATACTGAGTATGTTATTTGCCTATCATTGAGGTTATTTTGTCAATATCGTCAAAATATAAGGTACTCCAGAGACAAATTGTTGAATGAAGAGGAAATAATTTTAGGCAATTCTCCACAATTTTATGACTCTTCACTTCAAAAGTTGGGTAGAGAGAAAGAAGTTAACAGGTAGTTTGTATTAATATTATGTATAAATGGTAAAAATTAACATTTGGTTAGCCCCCATAATCCCGCACTTTATTATTTTTGTTATGTAACATGCAGCTAATACAGACTAATCCTTTCCTAACCCTTAAAAAAATGTTGACGTAGCCGAAGTATGGCGTGCTATTTTTCATGTCAAGTCAAATGCTGTAGTCGTTTGTTAAAAAAGTTTTCCCTGCAATTTCTCACGTGTAATCACATATTTTAAATACAATTTTAACAACCTCAACATTTCCTAAGGTTTGGACATGTGCAACAGCAATGCCTATACCTATAGTTAGGGGTCCTCAAATAATTCAGACTACCGTCTATTAGCCTTTTTTCGTCTCTATCAAAAGTTTTGGAAGTATTGATAAAAAATCAGATGTCCGAACATGTCATTGAAAAATCTCTACTCTCGGAACATCAGTATGGGTTAAGAAAGGGACACAATACCTTACATTTCCCTTATGATTGATCTCGTCGATAGTATCAGAAAGAACATAGATGATAGAAATATTGTTGCGATAATTAGTTTAGAATTTAGTCGTGCATTCGATTCGGTATGCGCGAGACATTGCTTTTTAGGATCATGTCGATTAATAAAATACTTCATCTTTGGTAGAACTCAATTTGGCCAAAGTAATCGTGAAAGATCAGCATTACGAAGAATATTTCGTGGTGTACCTCAAGGATCAATTTTAGGACCATTTTTGTTCTCAATGTACATTAAAGATATATTTGAGTGTATTTCGTTCATGAGAGTTTATCTGTACGCAGATGATTGCTAGTGGAGTGGAAGTCTCCGAAATATATTTTCAGAACAAAGTAAATGAAGAGTTAAAGATAATTAATAAATGATGTCAAAATTTTATAGCGCTTAACCCTATTAAATCTAAATCATTAATTCTAAACACTGCGTCACCTGGAGCATTTATATTCACTATAAACGGCTCCATTATCGAAAATGTTAAGTGTTTGAATATTGTAGGTTTTCATAAAGACGATAACCTCAAATTTGATAGTCACATTAATAGAACAATCGCGCGAATTACTTTTACCCTACGAAAAGTGAACAACAAGGGACCGACTCTTCCTTAAAGTATAAGAAAGCGAATTGCGAATGCTTAGCTGATGCCGCATATAACATACGGCCTAGAAGTTTTTTCAGGAACATACATAGGTATTCTTAATAGATTAAAATTGTGTTTTAATAGTATTGTTCGGTATGCGTATAATCTAAAATTATGATCACGTAACGTCGCATGGAGTTTAATTCTTAGGTAGCACATTTAAAAACTTTATTGATCTAAGAGTAATTTTACTTTTTTATAGAGTTATGAAGTCCAGAAAACCATTTTACTTAACTTCAAAATTTGAGTTTGGTAGTTCGGAAAGAACTCATTGCTTTTTAGTTCCACGATTCCAGACTTTGATAATGAGACAGTCATTTCAAGTACAAGTAACAAGCATGTGGAATAATGTTATTCCATATGAAAATTGGAATTTTTCATGGTCATGCAGTAAGTTCAAGGAATTATAAGTATGTAGTTACAATATGCTTTAAAGATACAACTTCACTTTCGTCATTTCGCAGTTGTTTTAGCTTGTATTAGCTTGGGTATGGGGGCTTGATGTGGCTTTTTTATTTGGGTAAATTAAAATACTATGTACGAGTTTAAATATATTCAAAGACAATTAATTTGTATTAGCTGGAGTTTGGAGAAGTGATGTAACCTCTTTTTATTTTATATGGTGTGTGATAAAATATCGAGTGAGGTCATTGCATAAGCGATAATCAATTTTCAGAGTCTTTCTGTCAAATTATCATCGTCAACATGGTGCTTGTGTGTGTTTGGAAGTGTTCAAGCCATTGTTTTAGAATTTCCGTTTAAGGGTTGTACGTGTTCGTGTATTTAGTCGTCATAGCTTTGATGACCTAATTTTTGCTGTCTGATAGTAAATCTATTTAGCCTATGCTGTGTGTGGTATTTCAGCAATCGTCAATTTCTTTTTGCTCGATTTCGTAAGAGTTCTTAGCCGTTGGAATATTTCCGTCGACATGGTGCTTGTGTCTGTTTATTTGTGTTTATGTCATGGTTTTAGAATTTTTTTGGATATTTTAAGTGTGACAAATTGTTGCATTGTTTTCAATTTGCAAGTGAGGTTTACGCGAACTTGAGTGTATCTGAAATTGTGGAAAACCCTTGCCGCATTATATTTGTATGCAAAAAAAAATTTTGTTGTGGAAGTTAATTTGCGTTGAAGATCATAACTATTTTCAATATATTTCGTAGAGGGTGATTAAATATCAAGTGAGGTCATAGTCGTATGGAATTATTGTTTTGTGCCTGCGTGGGTATTTCAGCGTTCGTCAATTTTTCGTTGTTCAAATACGTCAGAGTTCTTAACGAAGTCATTATTTAAAAATGTTCTTTTATGCATTGTACGTGTGATTAGTTCCAATGATTTGATGAACCCTGTCTTTAGAATTGTGATATTTTAAGTGTGAAATTATACTTTTTTCGATTTGAAAGTGGCAATGTACTTAATGTTAATGTGACTATGTAAAAATTGTTTTTCATTATTCTGAATGTTTGCAGTTTGCCTCTTTTTAGGCATTATGCATGGGTGTCGGAGGATTTCAGAATTTTAATTATTGGAGTGTTTCCCAATTTTCTGTTATTTTGTCTATTTGAATGACTCAATTTTTCTAATATATACATTTTCGGTTCTTCGATTATCGATCGGTTCGTAAATGTAATTTTAGAGTGATATTGAAATTGCTTTCAACTATTTTTTTTTGTAAGTTTTTTTATTTGGTGTCCGTTTTTTCTTCTTGTGGTAACGTATCATTAATTTTTCGTATGCAGCATGTTTGAATATAGGTATAGTGGTTGGGGCATTAGAGGGAGGCAAGGTGGAGAGAGCCCTGTCATTTTCAATCCGTAAGAGTGTGATTGCGGTACTTGTTATGGGCCCTGATTTGTTGCGTGATATTTGTAAGTTCTCTGAACAACAACCTATTGTCAATTTTTTAAGTTTACGACAATTATGCCTTCTTTTTTCACCTCCAATATAAACTCTTTCCTGTTGTTGGAGAATTGGTTTGTGTCTTCAAAAACTTTGCTTGTTGGATGTAACACTTATGAAAAGGCTTTTTTTTAAATTATATTGCTCTATATGCAAATTGATTTTAAATACTTTAATCATACTACAATTTATTAGAAAAGAAAATAAATAGAAAATCTGTTAAACTCCATAGAATAATAAAAGACTCTGAAATTGGAGCGTGTTTGATAAATATCTGGCACATTGTACACTAAAAAAGAAACATTTCTGGATTATCAGGAAAGTAATATACATGTCTATATTACATCAAAAAACCCTCATGTAAAGCCATTTTTGGGCTGTTATTTTTTTGGCATGAACGAACTTGGTGATTGCCTTAATTCAAAAATCGAAGGTGGGTAAGACAATGGGGCCTCTGTGGTTAGGGGCGCGACTATCATAGATGTATACCTAAGGGTTAGAATCTGAACTTCAGGTAAGAACGTCAAACAATTATTTATCTGCGGGTTTTCAGCTCGTAAATACCGGCTGCTTTAGAAGTAGGAGATTAAGTTTTAAACCATGTAAATACTTCTCTGTAAAATGCATTGGTCGTTCGGAGCCGTCGTTAAATAGTAGGTCCGGGTCAGTTCGTATAAGAATTATATCGTACACAGCGAACTAATTTGACTTAATGCGATGTTAAGGGACTTAAATAACTAGCACGCCTTACGCTCCGTACTATGATCAGGGGCTTAGCAATTAATTTCTGGCTGCATCTCCTTCTAAATCTGGAAATTCAATACATTTCTTATGTTTTCTTAGGGTTCTTAGTACTACAATCGATCCTCACAAGTTTAAGTTGTACAGAATACCACTAAATATAATTCATTTTTTAAAAACGTTGCATATTTTTCGTTGATTTTTTTGATATTGATAATTTTGACTTTCCGAAACGTCAAAATTATCAATATCTGAAATTTTGGGTGCGTTGTGCTAGACTAATACACTTTTTTTACACAAGTAGATACAGGGTGGCCCAAATGAGACCTAGTGATGTCAAACACGTATAAGTCTTGTAATAAAGTTTTTTTTTTAATGATTTATTTTTATGTGTTAAATACATTTTATGGAATTTTAACCTGACTATGTGTGAAATATGACATCAGACAAATGACCACCATTCTGCTCGATACAGGCATTGGCTCTTTTTAGCGTACTTTGCATTACACGGCGTAATGTTTCTGGTTGCAGGCGCCGTATTTCGTCTCGAATATTCTGCTTGAGCTGTCCAAGTGTCTGTGGTTTGTTAACATACACTTTGTCTTTTAAATATCCCCATAAAAAAATCGGGAGCAGTTAAATCTGGTGAACGAGGAGGCCAAGGGAAATCTGAATTTTTTGCAATTATGCGTTCAGCAAAAATTTCACGCAGCATGTGCATAGTTTGCCTAGCAGTATGCGCAGTGGCTACATCTTGTTGAAGCCACAAATTAGGATGTTGCTCCACTATTGGCCACAAAAAGTTGTCGATCATTGTTCTGTAAGAAGCCCCGGAGACCGTTTCTGGCGTTTCATCAGTTGAGACAGACGGATCATTTGCAACACTCTGCTGCACAACTTCCACGTTGTCTTCAGTACGAATATTTCGACGAGTACCTCTTCCTGGACGGTCGGCAACTGAACCCAGTTCCTTAAAATAGCGAACTGAACTTGTAATCATGGAAGATGTGGGCGCTGATCTTACGTTAAAAAAAAACGGTGATAATTTCGCTGCGTCAGAACAATTAATCGTTGAGAAGAATAATAAAAATCGTTAATTTTAATGCGTTCTTGTGGACTGTACGCATTCATTTTCAAATTTCCAAGAATTCAGTTATAATCTGCAAAAAGAAAAAATAAATTATGTTAAAAGATAAAAAAGTTATTTGTGTTTCACATCAGCTGGTCTTATTTGGGTCACCCTGTATATGTTATCTTTTAGCAATTTGGAAATAATATCGGTTTTTTGTTTCTTTGTGTGTTTTTATTATATCTTTGTAAAAATATAGACCATTTAAATTCTAGTTGAATTGTCCTAGCCTAGCACAATCTTTGTTCCTTACAACGAAAATCGCTAACTTTCGTATTTTAAGCAATATTGGCGGTTATTTAAATGCATTGTGTACTTTTCAGCGTTTTATTTCTAAAAAGTTGCTATAATTTGCGAAAAATTCAAAAAAAATTAGTCTGAAACTTGTGCTTGTGTAAAACTTGCCTAGCACAATTTTTGTTCCATATCACAAAAATCGCAGAATTTAATAATTTCGCTAATATGTGCATTTTTTAAAGTGGAGAATACTTTTTACAGTTTTTTTCAAAGAAATTTTATAATAATAAAGTTCATAAATTTTAAATCTGAAACTTTTGCTGAGTTGTGCTAGTCCAGCACAACTTTTCCGCCATATGACAAAAATCGCAAACTTTGAACACGCGTTTTTAATTTTACAAGAGTTTTTCGCAATAACATAGCGAAAATTAAAGATTTTTAATGTATAAAACGTGAGAAATTTTGTGCTATCCTGGACTAAATTTTTTTTCGCGTTTTATTATTTTTAGGTGGTTTTTTGCAATATCTCTATTAAAAATAAACAATACAAAATCTAAAACTTGTGCTAAGTTGTGCTTGCCTAGCACACAATTTTTGATTCTTTACAAATTTTTCGGTTTCAACGATTCTTCTATAACCGCTGCTTTTTGCATTTCGATGTTTTTTTGACTATCAGCCCGATTCTGAATGACTGTTCCCTGGGATTTTTTTTCCCTATTCCCTGCCCATATTCTAAAAAGAATCTCCCCAGGAGTCTTTTCAATTTCCCCTCTTTACTTGTTCTAAACGAACTTCGAAGAAGAGAAAAAATTCCCCGGGAAATAAGTAGGTATTCTGAATATTAAAAATAGGTAGAATGCGACACAAATTTTGGGAAAAATTCGTCTAAAAGTTGCAAGGGAGTTGAGCCAAAATATGTAAGCATTTAATATTTTTCGTCCACTATCCCATACGCACAAAGTAATTTGCAAATAAAACAAAATGTATTCAAAAAATTATTAGCCCGATTCTAAATTCGCACCATGAGTTTATTCCCGAAGAATTTCTTTTTCCTGGGAATAAAATCCTCCTATTCTAAACGAAAAGGAGAGAAAATAGAGAATTTCGATTTTCCGAAGTCAACTGGTTCGCGTCATCTGTTTTGTTTTGCTATCAATTTGCAAATTATTTTAACGAAGTTGAAAACGTACAAAGTGAATCGTGTCTATTATGCACGCCGACGGATACACCGCGGAACGCATAGAATCGATCCGCATTTGTATCACTTCATAAGAAAAATGGTATTATGCAAACCGTGGAATGACTCTATTATCGACATGTAGTCGGTACTTGCAGTAAACTGCCAATTTACCATTTGGCAGCCATTTTGCTAAACTAAACAAACAGAAGTTGAGAGCGCCTAATGAATTCATCAATAAGCTTTATTTTAATATGGAATCAAATCATTGTAAAAGAAAAAAAGTTCGATGCAATGTGAGTAGCAAGATTAATTTTAATTCCAATGGAATAAATTTTAATTATTTCCACTAGTCTCTCATCTTACCTGTTAGCTTCCATAGCAAGATACAAAAAAATCGCCCACTCGCAAACAAATTTAACAAATTACTTGATCCGCAGCTAATCCGCAACAATTTTCTGACGGATATTTAACTGATCACTTTTTATGAGAAGTGTTTCTCATGCGGTATATATTTATGCGGCCCTACCTACGGCTTACGTATTACCAAAATAGTCAACTGCGGAAAACATCCGATTCGCAGCCATCCGTCGGCGCCCATAATATACACCATTATAACAAAAAATATATATAAAAAAAAACATATCAAAACGATCAGTATTGCGATTATAATGATAGCAGAAAACTTCTGCTCCATATTGGGGCATCCACCAGTTGCTCTGGAAAATTTCAGGTTTTGTGCCGCCTTGTGCTGTCGAACATATTTCTTTTGATCGTCCATACCTGAAAAAGGTTTCGCATTTTCGTCAGTTGGACATAGTATAGGGTAGTCCAACCATAATGCAAGATGTAAATTGTGAGTGCACTTAACGTCAAGTTTTTGCCCAACTTAATTTAACATTTCGTTGTTCCAGCGTTTATCTAATTTAACCATGAAGAAGTACACAATTGATCAGCGGCCTAAAATTGTTAAAGCCTTTTACTAAAATCGACCAAATGTGTCCAGAGTAGATTCTTAACAAGCAGAATTGCCGCATTTGGGTAAATGAAAACCCAACAATGATTGTTGATACGACGCATCCAAAAAGAGTGAGTGTTTGGTGCGGTTTATGGGCTGGAATCTCTGAAAACTTTTTGTTAAATTTGCAAATTTCATAATGCGTTTTAGTTAGTGAACAAAAATAATGATAAATGTTAAATACTTACAGCCGTATTCAAAAAAAATTTAAAACAGCTTTACAAACGATTGTTAAGCTTAATGTATGAAAACTGTATTCATAAACGATTATTAGCTTAATAATCGTTTTGTAAACCATTATTAAATGTGTGCATTTTAATATTCTTTCGACCCTACTTTAACAGTGTTTTGAAGTGACGTTTGTGTTTGTTTGTCTACATATACACACATATTTTTAAAATATACGATTAGAATGGATACGTTATTTTTTTTTGCGTTTGCAATCGCCATTTTTTCCATTTTCATTTATAAAAACTTCTTTATGGAAAAAACACAACACAAAAAAGGGAAAATTGTAACAAGTTCACTAGTGATGTGTCAACAATCAAAATAAGAATAATATTATTCGTTATTCGAACAGTTTTTTTTTATCAGTAATACATAATTGATCTCAATTTGTCTTTTATTTAAATACGATTTTGTTTTTATTATTTTACAAGTAAGCTTATATATATATTTTTGTTTATTAAATCAGTTCTTTGTAAAATAAACAATACAAAAAATATATAGATTCGTCTACTCACAAAATTGATAATCGTATAACTGCATCATTAAGATTGAAATGACAAGTCAAAACGACAGTGTTGCCAGCATTGAATCGACAAATTGATTAAATTGTATATTAGTTAACGTAGTGTTTATGAATACGTTTTCTTAACAATCATTTGTTAGACAAAAAGTGTTTGTTAACTAATATGTACTTTAAATCCCAATTAAGATTTTTTTATGAATATGGCTGTTACATATTTTGGCACAACTCCCTTGCAATTTGTTGGCAGAATTTTTTATAAAATTTGTGTCACATTTTTCCACTTTTTTGATATTCATAATACCTACTTTTTTCCCAGGGTATTATGAATATTTTTTAACTTTTTCGAAGTTCGTTTAGAAAGTGAGAAGATTCTCGGGGAGTTTCTATTTAGAATAGGGGAACAGGAAAAAATTCCCTGGGAATTGTCGTTTAGAATCATGCTGTATATTAATATTACTTACAATGTGTTTGAGCAAGGGGTTTTTTGTCACTGTTTTTTTTTTGTTTTTGCTTTGTTACTTTTTTTGCATAGTAAAAAGTGTGATATATTTTTGTGTGTTTTAATTCAGTGTGTTATTTTATTTTTCTGTTCACTTAAAGCTATGTACAATGTGTGTTTTATTTATTTTTCAAATTCAATGTTAAACTAATGTTTCGTTTCACAATGTCTAATTGTTTAATTTGTACAATCATTGTTTGTAAAAATTTTAGCAATATTTGTTCCTAATAAATGTTCGCAATATTTGTTTGTATTAAATGTTTTAAAATATATTTAATGTTTTATGTGTTTGGTTTAAAAAGATTTTATGTCACTTTGTCACGGGGGTAAAACTTTCGCACTGTTCGAACTCAGATTAGCAATTAAACAAACATTCGCTTTGTGTGAGCCTATTGTCGTTTTAGAACACACACATAGGCGCGCCACAAAGCGACATTAACAAAACAAAAGGACAAGGGAGGATGTGGGAAAATATAAAAAAGGGCTTGTGTACGCAACGGTGTCAAGGTAATTGACTTTATTTTCTATTTCGTTTATGCACACAAGCCTGTGCACATTCTCGATAGAAACAGTTTTGTAGACTTACACTCTGCCAAGCCCTGTTGTGATGCCTCCATCTTGCAGGATCAAAGGATATACGTTTGCGCCGAATTCCAAGTCTATTGGAGTGTTGCTTCTAGCGTCGATGTCGGCACACGTGTCTGGAGAGAATTTTGCTGTCGGGTCTTCAATAAGTGGGTCGCAGTAGGGTTGCCGTGGAAATTTGTCGGTGATAAGGGCCTTTACCTTTAGAACCCATGTGCTCCGCATTTGCCGTGCCATCACCTTGAAGGAGGCAACCGCTGATTTTGAAAGCGGAAGTACGGCAGGTTACTGAGGCGATGCGAAACACCGTCGACGAAGAGTTGAGAATACCCCCACTGAAGCCCAAGAACCGAAATAACCTTCTGCCAAACGAGCCTTCAGCTTTGGCACAGATACAAAGGACCTCTGGACGACTGGCTCAGTGGCATCAAATATCGACCGTGTCAGCTGTGGGACGCCGTGCAAAAGCGTGTGGTGACGATGGTCGCATTTCCGACAGCTCACCAGTGCAGGGCATTCAGGGGCTAAGTGGCTCCGAGCCAGACAATTGCGGCAGTACCCCCGTCGGTCAATCGCTTCGACCCGTGTCTTAGGCGACATTTCTCGGAAACGCCGACAAGACTTGAAGGCGTGGTCCTCTTGACAAAGACCACAGGAGTACTGCCAGCCGCCTGGGCGCTTGCGTCGGCTTCGGTGACGATCTAGGCGGTCATCGGAACGTTCACGTCTCGGTAGGTAGCCGGCCATCTCTAGAGGAAGATACAAAAACAAGTTACTGAAGTTTTGGATAAGGGATGGGGTCAAAAAGCCTAGCCAGTCAAAAACAACTTGATGACTTTAGTTGTAGGTCCAATTGTGCCATTGGTAGTCAATATGTCCACAACCCAAATATTGTTGTCTGTGCCGGGAGTTCCGACAATACGACCCATCTTCCACTCGTTGGAAGACAATTTTCGTCCGTAATGACGACAAGATCGTTAATTTTAATGTTATCTTGTTGATACTTCCATTTGTATCTACAATGCAGTTCCAAGGGGATAAATCTGATGGGTCTAGAATTGAGGCAGACCTCTATACGAGCTAATATTGTTGTGAGTTCTTCGAAGGTAAAGTTCATTTGCGGAATAAGCTTGCGCAGATGAGTTTTAAATGACATAAGTCCCGCCTCCCATAGGCCACCCATATGAGGAGCTCCAGGAGGTATGAATTTCCATTTAAGGTTCTGGTAAATATTCTGCTGGATGGTACGAGTCTGAAAGGATTTTATGAATGCAATCCGATCCTTACGCATCATTTTCGCTGCTCCTATAAAATTTGTACCATTATCAGAATAGATTCTTGCAGGAAGATGCCCTGCCCTTCTTACTTCTTCTGCTTCTAAGTGGACAGCCTTTGTCGCAAAGCACACAAATATGCAGACGTAACTTTTGGTGATTAGACAAGCGCGTCCCGTTACATTTTTGATAGGAAAGGGTCCAGAAAATCAACTCCTGTGTTGTTAAAAGGTCTGGTCAGCATTGTGCGCTCAGGAGGACGTGAGTTTGAGTATGTTTTTTGTATAGTTTACATGTTCGGCAATTGTGAATAACTTTTTTGACTAGAGACTTCAGCCTGAAGATCCAGAACTCCAACCTTAACACACGAATCATGAGTTGATTGCCGCCGTGAATTATAATTTTGTGGACAAATACCGTTAATAATTGCGACAGGCGAGCGTCATAAGACAAAATAATTTGATTTATTTCATTATAGAATAATTTTGTACAAGGCGTCCGTCCATTGGTTCGATATCAACTTTTTGGTCTAAAAAAGGGTTAAGAGTTAGGTGGCAGCTGCTTGGCGAGATTCGGTTCTTTTGAAGTAAAGATTGATACTCAGCTTGGAAATGATGTTTTTGTGTTACAACAAGGAGTCGTATCTTAACATCTTGGATCTCTACCACTGTAATTTCCTTGGATGAAATTCTCAGGTGAGTCCGATTTGCACCGGTATTTCGCCAGAATCTGAGGACATACGCCAATACTTTATAGGGTCGAGATAAGGAGGAAAATCTAGCCATAGGGTCTTCAAACGTAGTTGTAGCAAGAACTTTGACCGGTTTTGACTCCAGATTTGTGTCTTCAAAAACATGGTATCTAGGCTATCGATCTATTGAAAATTTCAGCTATGGGGACCCCTGTCACCATAGATGATGTAGAGCAGCCTCGGCTGGCGATGTCAGCAGGGTTACATTCGGAATCTACGTGCCCAGTTTTCATTTTCCAGAATAGTAGACGTTCTGTTGACGGCGAAAGTGCTCCATGAACAAGGTGGTTTTGTCAGCCAGGCTAACACGATCGTTGAGCCGTCCAGTAGTGTGTAGATACATTTGCTAGTTGCAGATTTGGAACAACTGCTGCTCCGCAGTTACAGTCGTGGTAACGAGACTCTTTTTTATTTGTGCGACACGAGTTTTCACAGCCAGAAGAGAAGTATGTGTCGTGTTGTCTGGAAATTCAATTCGAATGTAGAGTGCAGCAGCACAAGCGCTTTCTGATGCGTTACAAAATCCACGGACTTCAACTTGACTTAATGGCTGAAATTCAATCCATCGAGGAATTTTTATTGTGTCTATTAACGGACAATTTTTTACGAAATTGTACCAGATCATTTGAGTAATTGGTTTCACGAGACATCCCAATTTATTTTGTCTAGCAAAATATGCTGCATAATCAGCTTAGCCACTACAACCACTGGAGCCAGCCATCCGCAACGGTCGAAAACTTGGCTATCGTCGATAGATCTTCACTTTTGGTACATGATTGTTTTTCTTCGATAAGTGCCGAGGTAAAAGTGAAGCAGTCAGCTGATATATGCCATCTGATCCCCAAAGTCTTCCTTGAGGATCCTTCCGAGATATCCAACCAACTGACGTGTAAAATTTGAGGCCGGTCCTCGATCACCAAAGGATTTTTCGAGCTCCATTTTCTAAGTTCGAATCCTGGTGAGTCCAGGGTTGAAATTAATTCCCTTCGGTAATCTATGGTATGGCCACCGGCTAGAACATCATCAACGCATAAATTTTGTCGTATTATTTGCGAGGCTAAAGGGTATTTGTCTTTTACTTCTTCGGCAAGTTGAAGAAGTGTCCGAATGGCGATGAATGGAGTGCAAACTGTTTTTTGTGCCATAAAAAATCCAACTGATTGCATCGGAGCACCAATAGTGAATATTAAGGGGCCGATATCTATTTCAATCAATAGATCATCTGGCCGACTTGCATAAAAACGAGGATCTGTCAGTTCAACTTTGGCAGTTTCATGCACTTGCAATGGGTCCAATGTTCTAGGTGGTAGACTAGCCGGCGGGGTCTTCAAAAAAGGTGCCCATACTTCTAGCCCAAAGCTAGGGTCCACGAGAGAACAAAGGTTAAAATGACAGGCTTTTGAAGATGTTTCAGAAAAGTTTTGACTTAAACCGGTAACGTGCCCGAGATTCCGTATAGTTGGAAGCTTCAAACGATTCTTAAGTTTTTCCGAGATAAATGTGGCTTGAGATCCCGGGTTAATTAGCACGGGCATCGTATCTTTGACCTCTAGATTCGATTTGGACAATAGCCGTAAACAACAAGGTTTTGATTATTTTTACCCTCTTGAAGGGTCAAGGCAGTGCCACTAGGAGATTCTCAGTTCTATGTGGACTGTATAAAGGTTGTTAGGGATGCTGCACCTGTACTAGGGCGTACACCGGCCTGTGAGAGACAATTGTAGCATAAATGTGAAACTTTTACGATATGTATTCGATCATTGATGCCTTTCGCAAGAAATCTTGGACAAACTCTCAAGAAATGCTCTTCTCTACAAAGTTGGAAGTTTCGCGTACCATTTGTGTTATAGTCCTCGCTCACTTTTACACGATTTTTATTTTTAAACCCCGTGACATTTGAGTTCTGTGAAATATTTGTGTGAAAAAATTAATGCGAGTGTCTTTTTTTACATAATCAGATCGAGGCTGATTATTTTTCGAGAAGGCAGGTTTTATATTTCCAACAGATTCTAGGGTCTTGAATTTGTGTGTCAAAACGAATCAAATTCAGCCCAAGTTGGGATTGTTGTACAATCTTTAAAAATAATTTTCAGATTCTTCTAGAAAAGTGCGGGGTAGCTTCGTTGAGCTAAGGTTGACTAATATCGGATCCCATCCTTTGATGTCGATGCTGAAGGTAGTTGGGGTTTGAATACATCCATTGACCGTACGCTGTAGCTTCTGTATTGAGGAACCAGATTCTGAGGAGACCTGGGCAAATTAAACAATGTCTTAAGCTGTTCGTTTATTTGCATTCGCTTGTTTTCGTAACGGGCTACCAGATTTCCCCACGCAATATCGAAACCTTCGTTTGTCAAAGGAACTTGGCTAATAATTTCCCTGGCTTCCTGCTGTTCTTTGTTAAGGTGAAACAGTTTTTCAACCTTGCTTAATTTTTAATTGTTTATGTTAATCGCCGAAAATAGATCTATAAATGTTGGCCATTTTTGGTACCCCTTATGAAATGTATCAGTGTCGCTGGGTAGTACTCCAGAAATTGAAGAAAGATTAATATCGTGATCCTGTGGCATCACTGTCGACATTCTTTGCTGCTTTTCCTTGGTTTGACGCTAGGAAATCTGGATCTCGTCATTCAATGAGCTGAGTACGTTTTTATAACTGTATATCGCCTCCTTGTAGTGTTTTCTTAACTTCGTCTTATCAATAGGGGGTTCTCCAGCTATTTTCTCTCGATCTCAGCACCCCGGATACGATCGCTTTACTTGATCCCACAGAGAATTGAGCTCCACTCGTAATACTTCCAAGGCATGTAAGCTTTCTTCCGATTTTGTGACTGAATAGACAGATTCGAAGTCCATCAAGTCATTGACACAGTTGAAAAATTTGTCTGTCAATGCCTTTGTCATTTTGGCACCCTCGATATAGAAGCAGCAATCCGGGTCAAAATAAGTTTATTAATCGCAAAAATCTTTTCCGAAAAATCGCTACAAAAAAGTTTCTTCCAAAAATCGCCAAAAAATACTTTTTCAAAAAATGCAGGAAATGTTTTCAGAAAATCGCCAAAAGATTTTTAGAGAAATTTATATGAGGTAGCCAATAATGTTTTCCAAATAAAATTCCAAAAGTTTTCAAAAAGTCGCCAAAATTTTCTTTAAAAATCGCCATTTTCCAATAAAATCACCGAAAATTTTTCAAAAAAAAAATAGCCAAAACTTTTTCAAAAAGTCGCCAAAGATTTTTCAAAAAGTCGCCAAAAATATTTTTATAAAATTTTATAAGGTCTCCAAGAGGTTTACAAAAATTTTTCAAAATTTTTAAAATTCTCCACAAAAATTTCCTCAAGGTTTGTCAAGAATTATTCTAAATTTTCGCAAAAAAAAAATCAACTAAATCAGGAATGGGTCAATTTATCTACGCAAAAAATAAATTTGCCGCTGCTAGCGACCGAAGTAAGAGTCAAGTGTCCATGTTGTTGTGGATTTTGATTCGGTCCAAAATGACGTCGCAAGTTTACGTAATATCATGTTTTCGCACGTAACGACAAGAAAATTATGTCCAGGGCTGGGTTTTGTGGTTTTGTTTTGTACCTCTCACAGCAAATTTGTCCGTCCTTGGCATCCTTCCAAAATGGCGGTGGCGTCCTCAAATATGGCGGTGGCGTTTATCACAATATACAATTATTTTTTTATATATTCACTTTTGTACTTTTTTCTTTAACATTTATTTTCTCGAGTGTTTTTTTCACTATTCGTTTCGAACGGGCCAAAATGTTTGAGCAAGGGCGTTTGTTGTTTTTTTTGCTTTTGTTTAATTACTTTTTTTGCTTCGTTAAAAAGTGAGTTATTTTTTGTGTGTGTTTAATTCATTGTGTTATTTTATTTTCTGTTCACTTATACTCGTATGTATGTATGTACAATGTGTGTTTTATTTATGTTTCACATTCAATGTTTAACTAATGCTTCGTTTCACAATGTCTCTTTGCTTAATTTGTACAATATATTTAATGTTTTATGTGTTTGGTTTAAAAAGATTTTATAAGTATGTCACTTTGTCACGGAGGTAAAACTTTCGCACGGTTCGAATTCAGATTAAAAATTAAACAAGTCTTCGCTTTGTGTTAGCCTATGTGCCGTTTTAGATAACACGAATACGCTCGCCACAAAGCGACATTAACAAAAAACAAAAATACAAGGGAGAACGTGTGAATATATGAAAAAGGGCTTGTGTACACAACGGTGTCAATGTACTACTATCACATTCGCGATAGAAACAGTACTGCTACAAATTGTAGCACTGTTTCAACACTAAGAAGAATCGGGGACAATTAAGAGTGAAACAAAATATCGGCCAAATCACCATAGCTTCAGTGGCATACATCTGAAGCCGGTTCAACCCTGTTCAATTATAAGAATTTTCACTAAATGCACTGCACTTATAAATTAACTTCTTCTTGACACTGTTATGATTTTCCAGAAATTTTTATACTGGGTTAATTTTTTAATGTTATCGCAATTTTGACTTAATTGAAAATGAAGCAAAAATTTAAATGCTTTTAGTTTTTATTTTCAATTATTCGTATAAGAAATAATTTTTTATTATGAACACAATAAGAAAAAAGTACATTCATTTTGTTATATCCCTGGTACCTGGTATCCATATAGAGACTTTGAATGGAAATATTAAGTATCAATGGTGGGATAGCTAAGAATTATCTTAAAAAAATATCTGGACAAGCAGTCCTTAGCTTAAGGTGGAAAAAAATGGATTTTCCATAAAGGGAAAAAATCATTACGCCATAAAATTTTAAAAAAATTAATATATTTTATTTATTTCTTTAACATATTAAGAAGTTTACATTAAAATGTCTCAGCGCCACTAGGCCATCTTAGAGGCTTTCTGGCAACCGTTCTTTTTATAATAAGTTATATTCAGAACAATGAAAAAAATATATACATATGTGACAGCGCATAGAGAAAGGGACCTAAGGGTAAAAAAAATCAATTTTAACTTTTTTTTGATGTGGACAACATCTGAACATCGAATGAGACCGATCCCATGCCCCAAAAGTGTTCCCTCCCAGAGATATGCGCGTTTAATGAAAGTGATGGTACACCAAAGGTACACGTTTTTAAATCTTTAAAATGGCTCTTCTGAACAAAACTGGTTTTTACCCTTAGGTCCCTTTCTATTTTGCGCGTCACATATATACAATTTTGTTGGTAATGAAATGTACTTTCAAAATTCAAACTACAAGGGGATTATATCATATTAGAATCATATCAATGTTTTGCTGCAAATATTGTTTTAATCTTCTTTTAATATTGTTTTAATCTTTTTCTGATGGCTAATTGTTATATTCCTATTAATACTATTATACTCAGTTCTCTGTTTAGTAGTTTCTAAAAGGCATCGGACTGTTCTTATATTTCCATATATTGGCAAGACATTTTGTATAATAGGAAATTGGGGTACATACGTTTAAGTTTATAAACACTTTTCAAGGCTTTATTCTACAATACTTGCATTGATTTTAAATTAGCATTCCTCTTATGGTCTTATATAAATAATAAATAATAAATTTTGCTCTGTATCAATGATTCAGAAATCATCAGCTTAGAATTTTCGTCAAGCTTATTGGGAAGCTTGTATAAAATGCCAACATCCAGAGATATATTCGACTTTAGATGGTAAATAAGGGTCTGCCAACATATGTTGCTCTGGATATACATTTCTTACTATTTAACGACAATGACTTGTTATAGATATTTTCCCAACACACCGCCTTGTGGTACCTCGTACTTGACATATTCCATTAAACTGTACTTGGAGTTTATTTGAACCTACTGTTTTCTATTGGCGAGATAGCTTTTGAAATATGCAAGTTCCTCTTCGGCCAAGACATAAAACGCAAGTTTTTCTATTAAAATTCACAATCACAAATATAGTTTATATCATTTACAACAGCTTTGTCGGTACCACATCCTTTTCGGAAACCGTATTGTTGTCAGATAGTAGCTTTTCCTCTTCCAAAAACAGAACCAATTGCTAACTAATAATTTTTTCAAAAATGTTATCAATGATTATTAAAATTGATATGGGGCGATATTTTTTGACAGCATCTGCATGTGTTACCTTTTGGACTTTTAATAAATCAGGAAAAAAGTTTGTATTTATTGAAGTTTTGCAAAGTTATACAATATATGAAACCTGTTCATCGCCACATTCTACAATTACTTTAGTTGAAATGTTATCAAACCCAGGCGCTTTGTGTATTTCCATATATTCAATTTGTTCCTGAATTTCAGTAATATAAGTCGGTTGAAATCTGAAGAAATTGAGATTACGTCGAAGAGATCGCCATCATATTGTGTAATTTATTGCCTTAAATCTCATACAGAATTAATAAAATACTGATTAAATTTTTCAGCTTTTACGTCATCCTGATTTATGGTTGCCCTCGATCATCTGTCAATATTATGTTAGACTTGGTTTTCCTCCCGGGAGTTTGATTTTGAAATGGCAAAATTTTGTGGGATTATGCTTCGCTTTCACAATTTGTGCTGCATAGCTTCTTCTGAAGCTTTTTAAATAACTTTACATATTCGCTTCAACCGGTTTCCCAGATCTACGCTGCGTTTTCTTTTATTCAAATGTTTCCTCTTCAGTTTTATTAAGGATTTTAAATTTCCATAAATCCACGGTGCTACCTCAAGGTTCAATGGTTGCTTTTTCTTCGTCCCTGTAATAGAAGATGTTACAGCGTTTGACACGCATGTTACAAATTTAGTAATATAAGCTGTGGGAATTCCAGTAAATTTCAATGAATTTAGATTATTCCGTAGGAGCTGTTTAACTTTTCGCAGTAAGTATTTATAGTTTCAATCTTGAGCCTATTGCGCCCTGTTAGTGGTTCAATGCAGGAACCACTAACAGGGCGCGTAACAAACTATGACAATTTTGACAATTGAATGATTCTATGATGGTTCCAATTTCCCCAATATCCGATGTCTGCAAGAAATCAATATTTGAATCTCCAATCAATATGCAGGAAGACCGACCAACAACTTGCAATATATGTTCAATGTTATTTGAAAAGGTGCCACTCTTACATTTTTGCGATCTATAAAATGACATGATTTGTAAAGGTTCTCCAGAAGGTGACGCGTCATACCGCCCGTGGACATAACGCCCACGGGCGCTATGTCGCACCTAAAATGGACATAAAGCCCGTGGGCGTTATGTCCCACTTAAAATGGACATAAAGCCCGTGGACTTTATGTCGCATCTGTTGTGGGCTTTATGTCCATTTTAAGTGGGACATAACGCCCATGGGTCCATAGGAAAAAAAAATTTGAATTTTCAAGTTTTGCAATTTTATTCACCTAACATATCCATTCCGAAGGAGCATAACACTTATTGAAAAATTTTTAAATTAAGATTCAACAATTTGACGACAATATGGACAAAGTAAAGGTGAATTATTTTTGTTTGCATTTGTTTCCAATTTGTCATAGCAGCCGCAACATATTTAAAAATGCTTGCATAGTTGCAAAAGAATAGTCCTGGCATCCAGTGTACATATAATGCATTTCAAAACTTCCGTCGTCTGGCTGTAGTGTAAATTGCCCTCAGTGTCCTCTTCTTCCGATATTTCTTCTTCGCCATTTGTTTCTTCAACGTCACAATTGTTTAGAATTTTATTATCTCTATTTATTATGACGTTGAAGAAATCTGACAGGGACATGTGGCCTTTGTCCAGTTGTTGTGTCGCCTGGTGGATTTTATTGTCCTGCACATTATGCCGTTTTCGCTTCTGTGGTAGCACATTCAAAAGACCAGCAGATGATTGGGCCAGAGATACAGACTGCGCGAAGTCTTCATTGCGGATAATTTCCAAAAATTCAATAAAACGACCATGCTTCTCTAGTTTGCTAGAGAGCTTGGAGTTGAATCCTTCCAAAGAGCTAGTAGTTCGCACTTTCTGCAGGTGTACCGAAAATCCGGAAGGTGTGATCTGAAAAATCATAATGGAAAACTTAAAGTGGTTCAATGTACAAGTAAAGAGGATCGAACAGGATTAGAAAAAAATCTTCACAAACAAGAGAAACAAACATGTAACAGAAGTAACCGATTATTTTCTATTTGTATCTATTTCATTTGCACAAAAAAGGTGGGGTTCCACGTACAGAAGGCAAGAGGTGAAGTTAGAAAAAAAAATCGGCGCCTTTTTTGTGCAAATGAAATAGATACAAATAGAACATAAGCGGTTCCATGTACAGAAGGAAAAAGGTAAAGTAAGAATATAATCGGGGCCGATTATTTTCTTAATTCACCTTTTCTATTTGTCTCTATTTCAGTCACACACATCAAAAATAAACACCCTAACTTTTATTTAACTTCTACTATAAAATTTACCTTTGTCATCCACTGTTTCTCAAAGTATTTCACAAAATAATTAAGGCATTCTCGGTGCTTTGTTAAGGACATGATGGTACTGTTTTTCAAAACCAGAAACATCTCCTCAATCTGTCCGGGCTGCACTAACGGCAGACTCAAAAATGTGCGGTACCACTTATTGCACTCTTCGTTGCTTTTCATTATTTTGCCGAAATTTTTAATTTTTACGGAGTTTCGCCGTAAGGCCTGACAGTAATGAAACCAGCAACCTTTTAAGGACACATTCGGGAATACTAATAGTAAAGCTTTCCGTAAGGCTGTTTCATAATCGCTATGAAATACGGATGGTTGCAATTTATATCTGCCTCTCCTTTTTTAACAAAAGGAGTTGGGAATTTTTGCGATATCCACTTATGAATTCATAACTCAAAACTTTTTTTTCCATTTTTATTAATAGCACACGCTTTTTGCTTCCATGCACAACAAAGATCACTTTAAAACTGCAAACGTCAAGCTGTTCTTCAATTGCAAAGTAATACCAAAGTTGGTGTGCAAACATTGGAAATAACGGTACTGTTACAAAAACAGACCACACTTCGAATGTCGTGGGCGTTATGTCGCACCTAAAATGGACATAAAGCCCGTGGGCTTAATGTCGCGCCAGTCATGGGCTTTATGTCCAATTAAAATGGACATAAAGCCCGTGGGCGTTATGTCCATTTTAGGTTCGACATAGCGCCCGTGGGCATTATGTCCACGGGCGTTACGACGCGTCACCTCTCCAGAAATCTTTTGGTCTTTCAATTATATTAAAACTGCCTCAATATAGTTCTGGCTTTTACACAATTCAACAGAGTAGTGAATGTTTTCACGGATATATATGGACGTTCCAGCATAGGCATCATTCCTGCAGCAGTAAATGCTGTTATAACTAGGAATTTTATACAAATCCACTAACTCGCTTTGGAAACAGGTCTCTTGAACACAAATAATTAAGCGTAGTTTACCAAAACTTGTTATTAACCATTCGATTAGTGAGTGGTCTGATGTTCACGTTTGTGTGACAAGGTTCACGTTTTTTTTTTTTTTTTGTTTATTACTAAGAAATACATATTAAAATTTTTTTTTTATTTTTTTCATATCAGAAATAAATTTAACAAATGTATACAATTAAAATGCCTAAAAACTACTGTTGTTGATCGTGCTCCGCGTCTGCCACGCCCTGTGCGCAGGAGTAGTAAACTGCATTGCTGCAGCTATAGTAGCAGGCCCTCGTTTTCCGCTGCTTACCGTACTTAGAACGGCGCATCGGCTTCTACCGGTCTTGATATGATCTCAAATGAGTAAAAAGAAATACACATTCTACTCCTGAATTTGAAAGTGTTCTTTCTTACCCCGACATCAAATACTTCCATCGCATTCCGTATCCTTGGATATGCGGTTATACGGCTATTGAGGGCACGTTCCTCGATATTTGGTATTACCATATTATAGAAAATGGCCAGTGGCCAGCGTTTCGTCGATCGCTTGCATGTGTACGTGGCAATCATCTGGTCCATTGTATAAACGCCAGATTTGTTGGCGTTGTAGTCCAATATTATTTTATTTGCACTACAATTTCACACACGATATTACTGTTCACTGTCTAAACGTTGTGTGATTTGGTTCTTTTACCATCTTTCGTATGTATACCTGGTTTCTAGCTTACCTGGCTACATGTACAATGAACACATGCGCATATGTATATTTAGGGATGAAGTATATTCGAAGAACTAGTTTGTTAGTCTTTCAAGGAATGGCACAATAAAAAGAAAACTTAAAGTAAGTAATTCAAAAAACGCATAAGTGATGTGTTCATACAATAAAAAAGTATAATGATGCCAAAAGAACGTGCATTTATTAGTCATTTCATTAAAATTCAGCACAAGGTCCCTACAGACGTGTGATAGTCCGCGTACTAATTTCATTAAACCACAATAAAAACTCTTGGAATATAGGGTATTTTATGGGGTACCTTGTCCTGCCCGTAAGGAGGAGTAATTTCAGTTTGAAAATGAAAAAGTTCCCCAGGGACCTTCTAACTCATCGAAGGGTTAAAGTTTTAAACATATTAAACTTTGAAATCGGTGATATGCTTCTAATACTTATTGATAAAATATATAGATTTTGCAATTGCGATATCTCCTTTTGACATACTTGAAAGGAATTTATAGATTGAAAATATTTATTCATATGTAAATATAAAAATTATCGAATTCATTTTAACTTTAAAATAGGTTATTTTACGATATAACAATGCAGTTACTTAGTTATTGACAGTAGAAACACACGAAATAATAAAAATTATATTTCTTAAAGACTATGGGATTGCCCAAAAAATATTTAAAAAATCCCAAAATTGGGATTTTTCATTTTTCTTGCTATATTTGTCACGTTATGGGCAAAAAAGTGGAGCCATTTGCAGTTTGATTTACAACACTTATGCCCATCTAGGAATGATATAATTTCTTTGATCCCAGCTTTGCGATTGGAGCCATTAGGGCTAACTTTTGGAGTTTACAAAAAAAATGGCGAATTTCAGAAGGAAATAGCACTAACAACAAAAATAATTTGAAACTTTTTCTGAAAAGAACTTTCCTTTAAATGGAGATATGTAACTTATAAGTTTCCTGTACTATTTTTGCAATAACTTCAAAATAAGGCAATTATTTTTTATGCAAAAAATCGACATTTTTCAAATTCTTAAATTAAAATGAAGGACAAACAATTATTTTAAACACGTATATCTCAGAAACTACACAAGATAATGCATAGGTGTATTACACTTGTTATAGGTATCAACTAGCGGAACTAGGGAATCACAATTACAAAAGTTACATGCGTTTTAAAATATTATAAACTCGATGTGCCCAGCTTGTGGGGCCTCTAGCTCCGAAAACATATGTAGAATTTAGAGACAGGAATTCGAAGCACCGTAGAGTTAAACAGGAATTCCCCAGGGTGCGGTGTTATCTCCAGCACTTTCTAACCTCTACCTGTTTACAACTACTGCTTCACCAGATGTCGTTGAATTTGTGTCGTACGTTGAATTTGTGTCGTACGCTGATGATTGCACAATTCTGGTGCCAGGAACTAGGTAAAATGTTACTTCATTGACCTAGAACGTTTCTTGACTGGTAGGAATATGAAAATATCCGCCTCCAAATCATAGTGCCGCACTGTTAACTGCTTGCATCGCAGAGGAGCGGTTGTCAATTAATGTGTAATGTGTGTAAGTCGATGATGTCAACATACCGAATACCAACTACCCTAAATCCTTACGGTCATATTCGACAGCCTTTTTCGATCTTTTGCAAGTGCTGCAGCTATCTGCCATGAACTTAATAGTAGGAACAAGGTCCTTCAGTTACTAGCTGGCAGTACTTAGGAAGATGCCAAAGATACCTTGTTGAGCTCTTACAAAGCGTTGGGTCGGTCTATAGCCGGTGTGTTTGACGAATATAAGGTCGACACTGTAGAAGAAAGTTCAGACTTGCCAGAATGCTGCGTTGAGCACATCAACAGAGTGTCTCAGTACGCCTACTGACGACAACTACATGAGGAGACGAAGGTCCTATTCGTACGCAGATATAACTCCTTGTTGTTTAAACAGTATCTGCTTGGGTGTGTTCGCAGTGGTCATACCAGCGACCATCTTTTGGATAGGTTACCTCAGCTACGATCTCTATGATCTATAAGTAGAGAGAGAGGCCCAGCGGTGCAAGAGAGAATCTACCAGGCAGGTCTGAACGACATTCAAGCTGATGAAGTCACAGCAGCAGTATCCAGCTATAGCGTGAATGTAGTGCTAGAAGAATATGTCCCCTGAGATTTCAGTAGAGGAGAAGACGCTACCTCGGCAGACGTACATGTTTCTGGTTCAGCTGAGATTTGAATGGTGCAGTTACCTGATGTTTGTCTCGCCTGCCACATGAAAAGCTGCTCATCCTCAATTGTCTGGCCAAGCGCACTCAGATGAACCCCAGGTCTTTCAATAATAACACAGTACAATAGCCAATCTGGGGGGTAAGAAATTCCAAGTCAGGGTGATGGTGCTAGGTCAGTATATTAAAACCCTCAAAGGGTTTTGCGTTCGTATGTGCCAGTTATGACCTTTTACATTTTTTCCTTATCTTGATGTTTTTTCGCATAGTTGTAAAATGTTGGCAAAAGCGTAGTTTGACATAACTCGAGAACGACTAGTTCGATTTTGCTGAAATAAATTGAGAAAAATTAATAATTACATTTTCTTTAATCCATTAATATACTGTTTCTCTACCAAATCAACATTTTTGCAATTAGAAATAAATTTACGAAGAAAATTTTGCCAAAATTTTTTTTTTTTTTTTAAAACATATAAATCCCAAACGGAAAAACGTGTAGAGTCTTATAACTTTCACGTAAAGTCACATAACCTATAAACAAAATGCGACATAGATCATAGAAATCGATTAACGCGTTCTGCTTTTATTCACTTCACTTAATTGTAAATAAAAGCAGAACGCGTTAATCGATTTCTATGATCTATGTCGCATTTTGTATATATATACATACGAACGCAAAACCCTTTGAGGGTTTTAATATACTGACCTAGTACCATCACCCTGACTTGGAATTTCTCACCCCCCAGACAATAACCCCAAAAATGTTCCACTGTGTAATTGGTTTGTAAACACAACAACAAAAACCATACCCAAATATATACAGTTGTTACAATCGCTGGGACCCAAACATGTATTGCCCAACACCATGATAACATTTCCATTTAAATTCATAGCGGAGGAAGAGGAATGCATACAGACGCTTGAAGATAGAAAACAACAGGAGATTGCAAGAACTAAGCTCACATCATTAACAGACGACCACTTGCACAAAAATAAACTCTGTAGAAAAAAAAACATTATACGACACAGTGGGACAAACAGGGAATTATCTGAAAAAAACGATGGCATTATAATGCTGAGTGTTAAGGAGGAAAACCAATTGCCATATTTTAAAAAAAATTTTCGAAGAGAAGATGGCGGCGCTTCTAAGAGATTTATGCACCTGCAGAAGATTAAAAAGGCATCCAACGTTCAACTTACAAAATAAAAACAATTGATTAGTGGACAAATAAAATAACACGTGAATGATAGACACGAACAGCAAAAACGACTTTACAAATAAGACAAGGAATGCCCCCAGAATTTACAGACTCTCAAAGATACACAATGATGGTACTCTTTTGTTGATCCCAGGGTATGGGATCAACAAATGTTTTATCCCATACAAAAAAACTCAAAAGTGAAATTGACAAAATAATGTATTAATGATGATGAGAATTGTGATATGTATTAATGATAAATTTCGTTTGACGTTTTATATTCCCAAGCATTCCAGTAAATTTCGCACGAAAGACTATTAATTGAATAGAAATGGGACATTTTAAAGGATTTCACAAGTATTACAAAGGACAAGTTATAACACATCGACTTACTTCGTCAATTGAATTTTATATATAAGCGACATAAAGTTTCAAAAGGAAAATTTAGTAAAAATTAGGATACAAAACCATCACAGACCTACTGAACAAATGCAGATTAAAATCCAATTCCTTAGGTGACACCTTAGAACCTGTAACAAAAACATGCAAACCACAACATACATACCGGGGTTTTCAGAAAGGCTTAACCATTGTACTCCCACAAGTACACTGGAGGATTTCACAGTATGTTTTGTTTTGCTGTAAAGTATTTGTTTGTTTTGTTTGAAATAGTTTGTATGTTTTGTTTTTAAAAATATGTTTGTTTGCTTTGTTCCTTTTTAATGTTGTGTTTATTTTGATTGTCTGTTTGTCTTTTTGATTATGTTCTGTGTTCATTGGCATGGTTGTATAAGTACTTACGACTATACAATTTAGTAGGATTTTTTAGAAAAAATTTAAAAAATATGAAAAATGTGGATATGGCAACTCAAATACGTAACATACAATAATTACGCACGTAAGAGCAGACGAACAAAAGTTTTCGTTGTTAAGAAACGTAAATTGAGACGAACTCGAGTGACTGACTTTTGTTCGCTCATGTTTTCGTTCGAAGTAGAGAAACAGGGTATAAATATGCCCATCCAAACAAAGACCGCACTTGCAGCTCACTGAGCATACGCATGACTTCACCGACGTAAAAATTTTAGCACAAGAAAGATATTATGATATAAGATATTCTCTCAAAATTCTTAACATTATTGATGTACCTGATGATAGGAAAATTAATTACAAAACGGACGCAAATGGGATCACACACATAAATAGAAATGTGGTGCATAACCACAGTTGGAGGATAAGAAAGAAAATTAGTTAATAGCATTAATCGGAGGAATGACATCATTTTCTCAATTTAATTATTGTTCAAGTATTGCGTTAATGTTTTGTTTAATTAATGTAATCATATTTTGTATTTTATTAGTGACAGCCCCAAAAGATGAGGACATATAGGGAAAAATAAAAACACAACATTTAGTTTATCTACATGACCTCAGCCCAAAAATTATTTTAATAGCTAATGACACCAAAAGTATTCCGACTTTCTCCTTTCCCCTTTTCCGGTTTTTTTTTTCTCTTTTCCCTTCTTCTAAATGATCTTTGAAATGAGAAAATATTACTAGGAAAAAATTAGGAGTTATTTTGGGAAGAATTCCGCCGAAAATTGCAATGGAGTTGTGACAAAATATATAAAAGAATTTAATATTTTTCATTCACCAGCTAAAACGCTCGATGTTAATTGTAAATAAAACAAAAAGTTTTCTAAAATGTTTCTTAATATTTTTTATTCTAAGAAGGAGCTATGACAATTATGTGTGAAACAATATATTGGGCAAATGCTGGTCACAGCTTCAGTGGCATACCTCTATGGTCCATATTTTCAATAATTTTCAATAATAAGAGATCCATAACTGTTCTTGGATTATTGACGCACTCTTTTTTTAAATATCTGCAAAGAAAGAAGTACAACGGTTTCAAATCACATAATCTTGGCGGAAAATTAACATCGCCATTGCTTCGTCGGCTGTGTGGCACCATCCTGTTGGAACACCATATCGTGAAGGTCCATAGTAAACACCTTTCACGGTAATTGCTTGCTCGGCTCAATAAATCCGCCAGCCCAAAACATTACCAAATAGCCACTTTTTGTAGATGCATCGGCTTAAAACAGTCACTATTGGATTCTCATTTGCCCCACAGCGGCAATTCTGTCTGTTAACAAATTCACTGTGGACACATTTGGTTGATTATGCCGACCAAATAAAAAACGAAGTGCATTTTGATTTGAACGCCCATTTTTGTAAAAGGCTCAATTGAGTACCTTTTCATGGTTGAATTTGACAAATGCTTAAACAAGGAAATGTTAAATTAAGTTGGGCAAATAACTTGACGTTAAGTATTAAGTTAAGTAATTAGACCACCCTTTACAATGCACAAATGACCAAAATGCGAAACCTTTTGGCAAAATGTACGACGGCACAAGGGGGCACAAAAACCTCAAATTCTCCAGAGGAACAGGTAGAGGCCTCAATATGAAGCAGAAGTTTTCTGCTTTCATCGCAAGCGATACACAACATTTTTATATGGTTATTTTATAGCTTTTTTTGTTTAAATTTACTTTGTAAGTTTGCAACTTCATACAAATAATTTGCAAATTGTTTGCAAAACAAAACAGCTAACTTGAAACAGCTGATTTTGACTAATCGAAATTCTCTGTCCCTATTACTCTTCTCCCCATTTGTTTAGAATAGGAGTATTTCATTCCCGGGAAAAATAAACTCCCCGGCAATAATCTCCCGGGGAGTATTTCGAATTGGGCTGTAAAATTGAAACTTGTGCTGAGTTGTGCTTGTCTACCAGAGTTTTTGTTCTATACAGCAAAAATCGGTAAATTTAATAATTTCGCTAATATTAATATTAGCGTTCTTGGAGGTGGTGATACTTTTCAGGGTGTTTTTTATATCTCTTGAAAAAACTATGAACTTCCAATCTGAAACTGGCACAATTTTTTTAACCCACGACAAAAATCGCTAAGTTTTAAAACATAAAAAATAAACGCGTTATTCACTTTTGTAGCGTTTTTTCGCAATAACTTTGCGAAAATTCAAGATTTTCAAAATCTAAACCTTGTGCTAGCCTTGCACAATGTTACAAAAATTGTGTGATAGGCTAGCACAAGTTTGAGATTTTCTTCTTTATTAATCTTTAAATTTAACAATAAAAAAACCGAAGTTTTTAAGTTAAAAAATGTGCTAGGATTGCACAACGTAGCACTAATTTTAAAATTTTTAATGTTGTAAAATTATTAAAATCTTTAATTATAAAACTTTTAAATTTTTTGCAAAGTTGTGAAACAAAACTTGTGCACAATTTAGCAGAAGTTTCAATTTTTAGAGTTTTTAAAAATTTAAATCAGCAGTTAATTAGTTTTTTTTATAATTTTATTTAATTTTAATATCCGTCGGATATCATCTTCAGAAAACATCTTTATTTTAAAAAATAAACAAAAGTAATGATCAAACACTTCTTAATAAATTTCGCATTTTTAACATTAACAATTGTTAACAACACTTATAATAGTTACAATAATAAAACGTCACAACAGTAAAACATTTCGTATTGCACTAGCTTTACATTTTTCTCTTGTTTCAAAGTCTAGTGTGTGTCTGATTTGTATCCTCGCAATGATGAGCTCGTTTTTAAAGCATTTTCCATAATATCTTTAAACATTTGTGGCTGTGGCGTCCGAATTTCTGCAACAATGTTGGCATTGAGTTGAAGGATTGTCTCGGGCTTGTTCACATAACCCCAAAGAAAATTGTCGTGTTCTGACAAATCGGGCGATCGCGATGTCCAAATAATTTCCGAATTTTAGTAGATTACTCGCTCTCCAAAAATTGGACATTCAAGTCCCATTGTCTCTCGGGCAGTGTGGACCGTGGCTCCGTCCTGCTGAAACTAATTCTCAGGTCTGTTTTCAAGAGCAGGAAAATTTCTATTATATACCGATACCGCTCTCTATTTACGGTTAAAATTTGTCCATCTTCATTCTCGGAGAAGTAGGGCCCAATGATATTTGCAGATGTAAACCCACACCATACTATACACCTACTGGGGTCTTGGATTTTCATCAACAAAGCCATTCCAATGAAAATAAGCTTCATCACTCATAATGAAATTTTCAATAAAATAAATTTCATTTCTGTCCAACTATTGAAATTTAACTGCAAAATATAGAAGTTGTTGGTCATCTGCGGGTTTCAGTTCTTGTACCAATCGCAAATATTGCAACAGTAAATATTTTTTTAAAATTCGCCTCAGAGACATTCCTAGCTGAGCAGAGCGCCTTCTGGCCGATGTTTCTGGTGTTTCGATAAGACTTTGCTGTACTCGTTCAATATTTTCGGCAGTGCGAATTAAACGTGGTCTACCGGTTTGAGACAATCTCTACGGTGCCATGTTGGTGATGACGATCAACTAAATAACGAATCATTGCTTCAGAGGGTGCAATTCTGACGTTGAAATGTCGTACATTGCGTTAAAATAATTGATCTCTGATGTAAGCAATAAAATTCTATTATTCTGGTTCTCTGTTCAGTTGTTAATCTTTCCATTTATTTATTCTTCAAGTGTTATTTACATAAACTGAAAAAAAATATATAAACGTAAAAGTTATTAAATTTTTAAGCCCATGGTAACTTTTAGCCCACCCTGTATTAGAAAATAGTTGTCTAGGGTTGTTCGTTGTTTTGGGGCTATTATTATTTTGTTCGTTGTTGTGAATTTTTGAGTTCTGTATTCATTTAGATATTCGCCGTATAAATGTAATGGATTTGTAGAATTTTGGGGTTGTTCATTAATTTTGTTAAATGTTGTTGATGTGATCGAATAGTGTTTGTAATCACATTGTCCCTAACAAAAAATTTCAATATTTTAAAAAAAATCCGTAGTTATTGTTATACATTTTTGAATTTCAACCCATTTTTCATTTATCAAATCCATCGCGTAGTCTAAACCACGTTTACTTACCAAATATGTGGTCTACTCTTTCGAATAATTAAAGAAATTGCAATACAAGATGCAATACAATTTACAATAGAAATAGAAGACGATAGGAGATTACCATATTTAGACACACTACTTGTACACAAGGAAATGTAATAAAATTAGACTGGTACCAGAAACCAACATCTTCGGGAAGAAAAGCAAGTTATTATTCATGCCAACCCAAAAGCATAATAATACACACTGCGAAGAACCTTTTCAAAAATGAACCGCACATTAGTGACAATGAATTTCGCAGACCAAATATTATAAAAATAAAGGACGAACTGAATAATTTTCATCCTCAAATCCGATTGACAGTAGAAATAGAAGACGCTGGGAAATTTTACAGACCAAATGTTATTAATACAAACAACATTCAAACAAAATTAATAAAGAAACCCCAAACCTCTACTAATCCATCTGAAATGCAGACATTCAACTTCGACACAAAAAACAGCACTAGCAGCACACTTTGTGCATTACAGACTCGCACCAGATTTCGATAATGTTGAGATCATACATAGAGCCAACTACAACAGAGGCTTTACATTGAAAGCTCTTAATGAACCGCCAAAGAGACGCATGAATTACAAAACGGACACAGAGAGCAACTGTGCGACGATATACAGGCACAAGATAAACAAGAGAAAAATGCAAAGTTAGTGCAATTATTAAGAAATGTTTGTGTATTATTTTTATTTTAAAATTAAGATGTTTCCTGAAGACAATTTCCGACGGATATCGAAATTAAATAAACCTCAAGCTTGTCTAATTAATTCCTGATTTACAACAAAAAATATTTAACAAACAGACAAACGAATATTTAATTTCTGTTTATTTTCTGAATTTTTTAAAAATTGTAGTCAAAAAGCGCTACAGGCAAAAAAACGCGTTTAACTCAGAAAAGTTGAAAGTTGGATTCACTAAAAAAATTGTATGCTAGGCTAGCATAACTTAGCACACGTTTTCCCTTTTAAAAATCTGGAATTTTTGCAAAGTTATTGCAAAAAAACACGAAAAAAATAAAAACGCGTTTGTTTTTTATTTATAATAATTAGCGATTTTTGTCGAGTGGCGGAAAACTGTGCTATAATTGCACAATTAGCACAAGTTTCAGATTTACAATTTTTGAATTTTTTGCAAGTTATAACAACTTTCAACTAAAAAAACCCCGAAAATTATACTCCACATTTAAGAAAAAGTCCTAAGGAACAAATATTGACTTGACGACCACAACTAAGCACAAATTCAAAAAATCCCCGAAAAGTATGGAACGATTTTAAAAACGCATTATATTTAAACAACGGTTTCCTTTACAACAAAAACTTGTGAGTATCGCTTGTAGTACTAACTGGGTCTAACACATTAATTTAGGTCGCATGTGAAAAAGTGTTGTGTGTGCAGAAAAATAACTTTTAAGAAAAGTAAAAGAGCGAAACCTAATCATTGTCTGACGCCCTTGTTGGTCTTCATAAGGACAATCCAGCTTAGTTTTTCGTTTTGCAAAATCTTGTGTTTTAAGTTTTTATACCAAAAAGGGTGTAAATTATACGTTAGCAATTTGCTTGAAAACGTAAATCGTAAATAAAAGTGGTAAATTTTTTTCAAAAAGGGTATGACAAGCTGCATCAAATCATCTATTTAGCACAATATTTAAAAAAAACTGACTGTGCTGATATTTTTCGAAATTAGAGATTTTTTTTTTGAAATTCGGAAATAGCACTGCCAACAACAACGACATCTTGAAACCACATTAGATTAGATTAATATATAATTTATATATGTTTAACCGATTATAGGTCTTAGGTCTAAAAGCCATAAAGTACATTCAATATTGATGAAATGTTTTGTTTAACCCTTCGATGAGTGAGAAGGTCCCTGGGGACTTTTTTCATTTTCAAACTGAAATAACTCCTATATCGGACAGGACAAGGTACCCCAAGGACAAGGTTACCCTGTATTCCAAGAGGATTTTGTGGAGTATCGTTTAAAAAAAATCAAGGCAATCTGACTAATAGTTTAGTTTTTATATAAGTTTTAATAAAATTAGTAGGGACCTTGTACTGAATTTTCATAAAATGACTAATAAATGCACGTTCTTTTGGCATCATTATACTTTTTTTCATGTTTGAACACAATACTAACGTGTTCTTGAAATCGACTAGGACAAATAGACAGTCATAACACCTTTGCCGTTCTGAGCAGGTCAGCAGCGGAAAACGAGGGCCTACAGCTACAGCTGCAGGAACGCAGTTTGTGGAGAACACAGTACAGTCCTGCATCGCTGACACATCGGGGCACACGGCGTGGCAGACGCGGAGCACGCTCAGCAACAGTAGTTTTTAATCATTTTAATTGTAAGCAATTGTAAAATTTAGTTATGGTACGAAAAATAGGAAATGAAATAATTTTAGTATAAACAATAGTTTTTTTTAGTTATAAACAATAAAAAGTTATAAACAATAAAAAAAAATTAAAAAACAATTTTTCATACAAAAAACGTAGTAAAAATATAGCTCCCTACGGACCTTGTCATACAACCGTGAACATCAAAAACTCACTAATCGAAGGGTTAATAATAGTTAAATTTGGTATAATTATATCTGCACCATAGGAGCTTAACAATAAATATACAAACCTTACAGAAAAATTCAATATAGAAACCTGACATGGATTTCTATGTTATGCGGATCTTTGCTACTTTTTGGCAGGATTTGCATTAATTTGTTCACAGTGGTATGTAAACAGTATTAGTTCGTTATTTTGATTTTATAAGTAGAGTAAAGAACTGTAGGCTTGTCAAGTGGAGAACTCTATTTTTAAGCTCTAGATTGGTAGAGTCGATTTTATTCTTGAGCGCGGTATTGTTCGTACTACGGTAGGGGTTTGAGCGTTTACATAAATGAGAATTTGAAATTCATGGTTTCAGGAAGGACGTGAAACAGGAAAATCAGCGCAGATTTAGATATAGCGCCCACATGTATGTTCATTTGCCTTTTTTAACTATAATGGACATATCTTCTATCCAATCTTAATAACACATAGCTTTAGCAAGTTTTTTGACCAGGAAGGACGTTATTAAAAATGGAACATAATCGGTTTAGATTCAGATTCAGATCCATCGTATATTTGTTATCTAATTTTAATATTTTTAGGTCAAGAAACAACATTATACATCTTATCTTGAGGAAACTTAGCTTTAATACTAGATGCCACATATTTCTTCCAATCTTGAAGAAATTTGGCACACGATAGTTTATTGATCCCAGGAAGGACGTAAGTGAAACTGAAAAAATCAGTTGAGATTTAGACATAGCTCCCTCATATTTGTGCCGGTAGAACGTTTGCTCGATTTATATCGAGCTTTTTTAGAGATCGTACTATTAGAGTTGTTGTAGATGGGTTCTCATGCAACACACATAGACTGACCGCAGGTGTACCATAGGGCTCTGTCCTTTCTTCCTCTTTATTTCTTATTTTCATTGACGATCTTTTGGGTCAGTCCGTGAGTCCAATCTACTCTTTCGCAGATTACAGTAACCTCTGTCATTCATATTCATTCAACCGTAGGCCGAGTCTTCAAGATATTGAAGACAAAAGGCGAAATCTTGATGAGACACTTGACCGGGATCTACTGGTCATTTCCGAATGGGGTCGATGGAATAGAGTAGATTTTAATGCGCGTAAGACACAGTGTCTCACAAGCGATTCGCTGACCCAACAATATCGTCAATTTCTATCTATGGCACGGATATTGAACAATCAGAAGCTCTTGATATTCTGGGATGAAAATACAATGTGACGCTCGTTGGGCGAGACATGTATTCGAAGTTTCGAAAGAAGCACTCAAGTGCATAGGCTTTTTAAAGCGGTGCAAGAAATATTTCACTCCCTCTGATCTTTTCAATAGCTATACAACTTACACCAGGCCGAAGATGGAATACAACTCTCGTGTAATACAACATACATCAGGACGAAGATATAATACAACTCCCATATGGGCAGTTGCTCCAAAACCATCCTTGGAGCTACTTGACCGTGTTCAAAGGAGAGCGATGGTGCCGATAGCTAAGTAGGGTATCCAACTCGATTGTTTTCTTTGAGCATCATCGGAATGTGGGTTGCGTGACGCTGTTCACACCCGTTTGTTATCGATTGGCCAGTTGACCGCACTATACACTACAGATCAAATTTGTTATTCGCTCGTACAGTCCGTACGTGGAATCCAGAAGATCAAAGCAAGCGTCAATAATTGTTACTCACTCTTTCCCCCCTCCGATCCGATCCTTTACTTGCCAACGCAATGCACCGCATGTATAGGGGCATCCCCTGAGGGTTGGTTATGTAAAAAAATACAAGTTTGTAATATAGGCCAAACAAGGATTTTATTAAAAATCGGTTTATATTGAGATATAACTCCCACAAATATATGTTCCCCAGGTTTTAAGTCTTAAGCTTTAGAAACCGCATTTAACACACAATCATGATTACTTTTGGCATATTTCGATAATTTATATAAAGCTCCCACATACGTTTATTTACATCCGATATTAGGTCTTTAGCTCTAGAAGCAACATATAACATTCAATCTTGATGAAACTTGGCACACGTTAGTTGTTGGACCCAGGAAACTTAATTGAAATTGAAGAACATTGGTTCAGATAGAGATAAAACTCTTACAATCATATGGTTATCCGATTTTATGTTTTTAGATCTAAGAGCTAATTCTTTCAACAAATCATAATGAAATTTTGTACGATTAAGTTAAATGGGCCGAGGAAGGACTTTATAAAAATTTAAGAAAATCGTTTCAATTCAGGAAGTAGCCACGTATTTCACTATAAATAAAATCGGCACACATTATTTTTTTGGACTAAGAAAGGGCGTTGTAAAAATTTTGGAACATAAGTCTAGATTTAGATAAAGTGCCCTTATATACGCGCATCTGATTTTCCGTTTTTTGATCCAGAAACCACAACTTACAACCAATAATAATAAAATTAAAAAAGCGGTTTAAAGTTAGATAAAGCTCCCATACCTTTATGTTAATCCGACTTTACATATTTTAACTCTAAAAGACACATATTTTTTCCTATCTTGATGGCATTTGGTACAAGTTAGTTTTTTGCACCCAGGAAGGACGTAGTTAAAATTAAAGAAAATCAATAAGTCAATATATATAAAACTCTACAAGAAATAACAGTAAAATTGCGTAAGTTATTGTTGCGAATTCAATAATAAAATTTTCTGAATTTAGTATTTTTCTAAGTTATTTAAAATTTAATGTCTCGAAAACGACTTGATGTATTTGAATTTTTTTGTTTTAGTTTTTTAAGAATAATTAAGTGAAAAAATTTAAGCTAATAAAATAGCCTACACTGGAAAAAACATTTCGGAAATGTAGTTTAATTAAGCAAATCGTTATGAAATGACGTTATTTAAATTGAAGAAAATCGGGTCGTAATTAGATACAGGTCCCACATATATGTTCATTCATTTTACATCCAATCCAGATGAAATTTGCAAAACATTTGTTTTTTGGACAAGAACGGTCGTTGTTAAAATTAAAGAAGACCCGTTTAAATTTAAATATAGCTCCCAAATATATGCTTATCTTACTTTTCTGTTTTAAGCTTTAGAAGCAACATCTAACATCTATGGCGATAACTCGCACCAAGGGGAGGCGTTGTTAAATTGAAGAAAATCGGCTCAGATTCGATTTTAGCTCATAATATATATATATATATATATATATATATATATATATATATATATATATATATATATATATATATATATATATATATATATATATATATATATATATATATATATATATATATATATATATATATATATATATATATATATATATATATATATATATATATATATATATATATATATATATATATATATATATATATATATATATATATATATATGAGCTAAAATCGAATCTGAGCCGATTTTCTTCAATTTAACAACGCCTCCCCTTGGTGCGAGTTATCGCCATAGATGTAAGATGTGGCTTCTAAAGCTTAAAACAGAAAAGTAAGATTAGCATATATTTGGGAGCTATATTTAAATTTAAACGGGTCTTCTTTAATTTTAACAACGACAGTTCTTGTCCAAAAACCAAATGTTTTGCAAATTTCATCTGGATTGGATGTAAAATGAATGAACATATATGTGGGACCTGTATCTAATTACGACCCGATTTTCTTCAATTTAAATAACGTCATTTCATAACGATTTGCTTAATTAAACTACATTTCCGAAATGTTTTTTCCAGTGTAGGCTATTTTATTAGCTTAAATTTTTTCACTTAATTATTCTTAAAAAACTAAAACAAAAAAATTCAAATACATCAAGTCGTTTTCGAGACATTAAATTTTAAATAACTTAGAAAAATACTAAATTCAGAAAATTTTATTATTGAATTCGCAACAATAACTTACGCAATTTTACTGTTATATTTTGTAGAGTTTTATATATATTGACATAACCTTTTGATACATGGCCAATGGTCAGAATCTATGACCCATTTTCACACTTCTCGTGGCCTTACCCCATTTTAATTATATGCCAAAAAAAACTGCCCAGAAAACTTTCTTTAAATTTCATTATAACACGTGGTTTCAAGGGCTAAAACAGAAAATCGGATGATCATATATGAGGGAGCTATATCTTAATCTGAACCGATTGTCTTCAATTTCAATAAGGTCCTTCCTCTGCCCAAAACACTTAGTCGTGCAAAATGTCATTATGATTGGTTGTAAGAGGGGCTATTAAATTTTACAACATAAAATCGAGTAAACATATGTTTGTGGGACCTATATCTTAATATGAACCGATTTTCTTCAATTTTAACTACGTCCTTCCTGGGTGCAAAAAACTAACTTGTACCAAATGCCATCAAGATAGGAAAAAATATGTGTCTTTTAGAGTTAAAATATGTAAAGTCGGATTAACATAAAGGTATGGGAGCTTTATCTAACTTTAAACCGCTTTTTTAATTTTATTATTATTGGTTGTAAGTTGTGGTTTCTGGATCAAAAAACGGAAAATCAGATGCGCGTATATAAAATCTTATCTATATCTAGACTTATGTTCCAAAATTTTTACAACGCCCTTTCTTAGTCCAAAAAAATAATGTGTGCCAAATTTCATTAATAGTGAAATACGTGGCTACTTCCTGAATTGAAACGATTTTCTTAAATTTTTGTAAAGTCCTTCCTCGGCCCATTTAACTTAATCGTACAAAATTTCATTATGATTTGTTGAAAGAATTAGCTCTTAGATCTAAAAACATAAAATCGGATAACCATATGGTTGTAAGAGTTTTATCTCTATCTGAACCAATGTTCTTCAATTTCAATTAAGTTTCCTGGGTCCAACAACTAACGTGTGCCAAGTTTCATCAAGATTGAATGTTATATGTTGCTTCTAGAGCTAAAGACCTAATATCGGATGTAAATAAACGTATGTGGGAGCTTTATATAAATTATCGAAATATGCCAAAAGTAATCATGATTGTGTGTTAAATGCGGTTTCTAAAGCTTAAGACTTAAAACCTGGGGAACATATATTTGTGGGAGTTATATCTCAATATAAACCGATTTTTAATAAAATCCTTGTTTGGCCTATATTACAAACTTGTATTTTTTTACATAACCAACCCTCAGGGGATGCCCCTATACATGCGGTGCATTGCGTTGGCAAGTAAAGGATCGGATCGGAGGGGGGAAAGAGTGAGTAACAATTATTGACGCTTGCTTTGATCTTTTGGATTCCACGTACGGACTGTACGAGCGAATAACAAATTTGATCTGTAGTGTATAGTGCGGTCAACTGGCCAATCGATAACAAACGGGTGTGAACAGCGTCACGCAACCCACATTCCGATGATGCTCAAAGAAAACAATAGAGTTGGATACCCTACTTAGCTATCGGCACCATCGCTCTCCTTTGAACACGGTCAAGTAGCTCCAAGGATGGTTTTGGAGCAACTGCCCATATGGGAGTTGTATTATATCTTCGTCCTGATGTATGTTGTATTACACGAGAGTTGTATTCCATCTTCGGCCTGGTGTAAGTTGTATAGCTATTGAAAAGATCAGAGGGAGTGAAATATTTCTTGCACCGCTTTAAAAAGCCTATGCACTTGAGTGCTTCTTTCGAAACTTCGAATACATGTCTCGCCCAACGAGCGTCACATTGTATTTTCATGCCCAGAACATCAAGAGCTTCTGATTGTTCAATATCCGTGCCATAGATAGAAATTGACGATATTGTTGGGTCAGCGAATCGCTTGTGAGACACTGTGTCTTACGCGCATTAAAATCTACTCTATTCCATCGACCCCATTCGGAAATGACCAGTAGATCCCGGTCAAGTGTCTCATCAAGATTTCGCCTTTTGTCTTCAATATCTTGAAGACTCGGCCTACGGTTGAATGAATATGAATGACAGAGGTTACTGTAATCTGCGAAAGAGTAGATTGGACTCACGGACTGACCCAAAAGATCGTCAATGAAAATAAGAAATAAAGAGGAAGAAAGGACAGAGCCCTATGGTACACCTGCGTCAGTCTATGTGTGTTGCATGAGAACCCATCTACAACAACTCTAATAGTACGATCTCTAAGAAAGCTCGATATAAATCGAGCAAACGTTCTACCGGCACAAATATGAGGGAGCTATGTCTAAATCTCAACTGATTTTTTCAGTTTCACTTACGTCCTTCCTGGGATCAATAAACTATCGTGTGCCAAATTTCTTCAAGATTGGAAGAAATATGTGGCATCTAGTATTAAAGCTAAGTTTCCTCAAGATAAGATGTATAATGTTGTTTCTTGACCTAAAAATATTAAAATTAGATAACAAATATACGATGGATCTGAATCTGAATCTAAACCGATTATGTTCCATTTTTAATAACGTCCTTCCTGGTCAAAAAACTTGCTAAAGCTATGTGTTATTAAGATTGGATAGAAGATATGTCCATTATAGTTAAAAAAGGCAAATGAACATACATGTGGGCGCTATATCTAAATCTGCGCTGATTTTCCTGTTTCACGCCCTTCCTGAAACCATGAATTTCAAATTCTCATTTATGTAAACGCTCAAACCCCTACCGTAGTACGAACAATACCGCGCTCAAGAATAAAATCGACTCTACCAATCTAGAGCTTAAAAATAGAGTTCTCCACTTGACAAGCCTACAGTTCTTTACTCTACTTATAAAATCAAAATAACGAACTAATACTGTTTACATACCACTGTGAACAAATTAATGCAAATCCTGCCAAAAAGTAGCAAAGATCCGCATAACATAGAAATCCATGTCAGGTTTCTATATTGAATTTTTCTGTAAGGTTTGTATATTTATTGTTAAGCTCCTATGGTGCAGATCTAATTATACCAAATTTAACTATTATTAACCCTTCGATTAGTGAGTTTTTGATGTTCACGGTTGTATGACAAGGTCCGTAGGGAGCTATATTTTTACTACGTTTTTTGTATGAAAAATTGTTTTTTAATTTTTTTTTATTGTTTATAACTTTTTATTGTTTATAACTAAAAAAAACTATTGTTTATACTAAAATTATTTCATTTCCTATTTTTCGTACCATAACTAAATTTTACAATTGCTTACAATTAAAATGATTAAAAACTACTGTTGTTGAGCGTGCTCCGCGTCTGCCACGCCGCACAGTGGGAAAATTACGAAAAAAAATTGGAAATAATTCGGCCATTTCGTTTGTAATGGTCCGATTTAAATGAAAATTTACATTGACCTTCTTGAAGTGTTACTGAGCTTAAGTTTTGAATTTCATGCATCTGTGTTTAACAGGTGCTGCACAGTGGGCCCTCAAAGTTGGTCACCTCGAGTTAAAATTTTCTTTTTCAAGCCGCCAAAAGCGTATTTGTGGTCCGATCGTAATAATTTTTTCTTTAGTGAAATCTGCTGGACAAACCCAACCAAAAATGTTATTACAAATTTTTTCATATCTCGTACAATAAAAAAGATATCGGGACTTAAAGTTTTTTTTTCGAAAAATTTGCTTTGGATTTTCTGGGATTATTTTATTTTTGGGAATCAGTTTTAGGTGAATCGGGGAAAATTTAATCCTGGTTTAAAGAAAACACTTTGGTTAATGTTTTAAAAAAAGAATTGTAGCAAAATCACCAATAATATGAAAATGCCAGCTGTTCAAAGTCAACTATTGCGAAAAAAGTGGGATTTTGAGTGTTTTACGGCGAAAAGGTACCTTTACTCTTATGTCAATAACTTTAATGTTTCTTAAGTAACATACAAAAAATTTGCATTTATTTCAAAGAAAACTTTATGCTTAATACAAATAATAAGCAATTGTGACCCTAGTCGGTACTTTTCTTGCTCCAGGCGTCTCCAAATATGGGCATTTTTTTCAAAAAAAATTGAGTTTGAGCTCAAATAAAAAAAATCGCCACATTGCTGGCCCAATTTGGTGCTATAAGTCAGTTAACTACATATGTTTTCTAAAATCCCAAGCAAAGAAATTTTGCGGGAGGCCATTTCTAGGACAAAAAAAATGAGTTTTTGTTAAAAAATCCCATTTCTGGGATTTTGTTTTCCCCTGTGTCAAATTTTAGAAAAGTGGCAACTCCAATTTTTTTTTTGAATAAGTTTTTCATTTTGTCACAAAAATATTGATACTACGTAAAAAAATCAGGTTTATATCTCCAACCAGCAAAATTTTACAGTGGTCTGAAATATTGACTTTTTTTGCTACCTTCACAAAAAAAATTTTTTTTCTCGTTTTTATCAATTATTATTCAACATATTGAGTTAATTGCATTCTTTTTTATAATCTGTTAAAACTAGAGGTAATTACCTTTCCATTGGTATATAAAAAGTATATCCTTTTACCTACACTTATAACAGCACGTGCGCTGGAATAAGACCCCTTTGAGTAAAGTATGAATTTTATAGGTAAGAATACCAATTTTAAAAATTCTCGTACCTATCCATAAATAGCAAAAATATATATTTTTACCATTATTGTTTACCTATTGTGTAAAAACGGAAAATGGGTAGTATTGTATAGTATGGATCTAGGTACCTAAACATTCATTCTTATATGTTTTGGGGGAATACCTGTCCCATATGTCCGGAATATTGTGCAACATTTTAGGCGAATGTACCTGGGTACATAAAAATTCATTGTTATAAATGTATTTTTGGGGAATACCTGGTATTTTAGTCAAGTATTAATTGCGGATATTATTGTGATTACCTGTAAGTATTACTCATTGATATAAGAACCGCCGATTTTGTATGGGTTTATCATAACAAATTAATCCGCCATGACGATAACACTCCTTGTTCAAGAACTTGTTGAATTTTTAAAAAACACCAAACTTCGGAAAATGGAGAACAGAGTAGCATATTTAATAGAGTGCATAGAGTCAACATATAGCGAGATAACACAATCTAACGAAAGCAGCAAAGTATTAAATTTTTTGAAAAAATTTGACCGGCTCATGGAGAAGTATCACAGGAATTATTCAAGATTACCAACTGAGTGGCTCGACAGTATAATTGAATTTAAAACTGTCCCTGCTTTAGTGGGTGCTCCTACTAAGGAATACGACGATCTATGTCCAAAGGCAAAGAAACAACGGTTGTCGGCTGAGATGGCAAATCATTCACCTTCAAAGATTTGTGATACATTCAAGGAATTACTGACGGTGGAAAATCGGCCATCTAGCGCAAAAAGAATTGCAGACGTGTTAACGGAAGCATCACCAAGGCGGCTCCAACGCATTGAAAGAAGTATTGCAACACCATGTCCTGGTTTTAGCGAGGAAGAAGCATTAGCTTTAATCATCGAATTGGGATTGAGTAAGAACAAGTACACTCATTTAAGAAGAATGCTGCTTGATAAAGGATGTGACATGTTTCCCGCATACAACCGAATAAAGGAACGAAAAATGGAAATTTTGCCAAACCCAGTGATAATTACAGAAAAGGCCGGCAGCGTTAGTTTGGAACTACTTCTCCAAAATACTGCCAGTAGGATAATAACAACATTGAATGAGGAACAACTAAAAAAAATCAACAACAGCCATCTTCAATTAATATGCAAGTGGGGATGTGATGGTTTGTCAGCACTTTCGGAATACAAACAATGCTCTGATAGCCAATCTACCCAGATCGAATTCAAGAGCGTATTCATGGCATCTTTGGTTCCTCTGAGGTTAAATTTAGACTCTACCTTACCTTCAACTTCGCGCAGAAAATCAAACCCTACTGAAGCAATATGGCGTAATCCAACACCTGGCTCCAAAATTTATTGCAGACCAATCTCCTTCGTATATCATAAAGAAACGAGTGATTTAACTAAAGCCATCACAGACAAATTAAAAGATGATATTTCGAGATTAGAAGATTTTGCATTTAAATTCGACAGGTATTCTATTACAATATCTTTTAAAATGTTCCTGACAATGGTAGATGGAAAAGCCGCAAACGATATTACAGGAAACAAATCTAGCTGGAAGTGTTTCATTTGCAATAAAAGCAAAGTTAATTTTTCAAACGCTTCGAATAATTCAGTAGTCAATGAAGATACCCTTGAGTTTGGAATAGCACCGTTACATGCTCGAATCAGGTTTCTAGAACACTTTCTAAACCTTGCTTATGACATTAAGTATAAATCTATACCAGGAAATGAAAGGAAAAACATTCGAGCTAACAAAGAAATGCATGAAATGAGAGCAAGTGAAAAAAAAAGAATTCAAGATGCATTTAAACAACAAACTGGCCTAAATATTTCTAAACCACGCTCGAACTTTGGGAATACAAATGATGGAAACACTGCCAGAAGATTCTTCGCAGACTATAATACAGCTGCAGAAATAACTGGAATCAATAAGGAGTTGATTCGAATGGTTAATATATTGCTTTTAGCTCTGAATTCCAAACAAAAGATTAATTCCGATAAATTTGGAGTTTACGCCGAACGAATTTTAAAAATGCTTGCTGATCTCTATCCCTGGAAAGATCTAACGCCAACTATACACAGAGTCCTGTTCCATGGGGAACAAATAATCGAGTCTCACCTTCTCCCTATAGGCGAGTTAACTGAAGAACCACAAGAAGCTAGAAATCGAGACTTCAGATATGTTCAACAATTTTCCACAAGAAAATGCTCAAGAATAGCACAAAACGAAGACTTACTTAATAGTTTATTATTATCTTCAGATCCTTTTTTATCCTCCATGAGAAGTAAGTTGACTTCGTACCACGAAATGACGCATGGAGACGAAGAAGAATTTTCTGATTTATTAGATATGCTGGACGTGGAATTAAATCATTTAAGTTTAATGTTTTTTAATTATAAGATTTATTTAAATGTTAATTTATTTAAAAAAAAGTTTTTCACAAAAAATGAAGTCAATAGCATCTTTTTATTCAAATTTTCTATCTGCAACAATTAAATTACTTTTTTGCGATTGGAAATGTGTAAATTTGATTTTTTTAAATGCAACAACATTGATCTCTCACAAAATGAAATTGCTATTTACCAAAAAAATTAATATTTTACTCAAAGGGGTCTTATTCCAGCGCACGTGCTGTTATAAGTGTAGGTAAAAGGATATACTTTTTATATACCAATGGAAAGGTAATTACCTCTAGTTTTAACAGATTATAAAAAAGAATGCAATTAACTCAATATGTTGAATAATAATTGATAAAAACGAGAAAAAAAATTTTTTTGTGAAGGTAGCAAAAAAAGTCAATATTTCAGACCACTGTAAAATTTTGCTGGTTGGAGATATAAACCTGATTTTTTTACGTAGTATCAATATTTTTGTGACAAAATGAAAAACTTATTCAAAAAAAAATTGGAGTTGCCACTTTTCTAAAATTTGACACAGGGGAAAACAAAATCCCAGAAATGGGATTTTTTAACAAAAACTCATTTTTTTTGTCCTAGAAATGGCCTCCCGCAAAATTTCTTTGCTTGGGATTTTAGAAAACATATGTAGTTAACTGACTTATAGCACCAAATTGGGCCAGCAGTGTGGCGATTTTTTTTATTTGAGCTCAAACTCAATTTTTTTTGAAAAAAATGCCCATATTTGGAGACGCCTGGAGCAAGAAAAGTACCGACTAGGGTCACAATTGCTTATTATTTGTATTAAGCATAAAGTTTTCTTTGAAATAAATGCAAATTTTTTCTATGTTACTTAAGAAACATTAAAGTTATTGACATAAGAGTAAAGGTACCTTTTCGCCGTAAAACACTCAAAATCCCACTTTTTTCGCAATAGTTGACTTTGAACAGCTGGCATTTTCATATTATTGGTGATTTTGCTACAATTCTTTTTTTAAAACATTAACCAAAGTGTTTTCTTTAAACCAGGATTAAATTTTCCCCGATTCACCTAAAACTGATTCCCAAAAATAAAATAATCCCAGAAAATCCAAAGCAAATTTTTCGAAAAAAAAACTTTAAGTCCCGATATCTTTTTTATTGTACGAGATATGAAAAAATTTGTAATAACATTTTTGGTTGGGTTTGTCCAGCAGATTTCACTAAAGAAAAAATTATTACGATCGGACCACAAATACGCTTTTGGCGGCTTGAAAAAGAAAATTTTAACTCGAGGTGACCAACTTTGAGGGCCCACTGTGCAGCACCTGTTAAACACAGATGCATGAAATTCAAAACTTAAGCTCAGTAACACTTCAAGAAGGTCAATGTAAATTTTCATTTAAATCGGACCATTACAAACGAAATGGCCGAATTATTTCCAATTTTTTTCGTAATTTTCCCACTGTGCGCCGTGTGCCCCGATGTGTCAGCGATGCAGGACTGTACTGTGTTCTCCACAAACTGCGTTCCTGCAGCTGTAGGCCCTCGTTTTCCGCTGCTGACCTGCTCAGAACGGCAAAGGTGTTATGACTGTCTATTTGTCCTAGTCGATTTCAAGAACACGTTAGTATTGTGTTCAAACATGAAAAAAAAGTATAATGATGCCAAAAGAACGTGCATTTATTAGTCATTTCATGAAAATTCAGTACAAGGTCCCTACTAATTTTATTAAAACTTATATAAAAACTAAACTATTAGTCAGATTGCCTTGATTTTTTTTAAACGATACTCCACAAAATCCTCTTGGAATACAGGGTAACCTTGTCCTTGGGGTACCTTGTCCTGTCCGATATAGGAGTTATTTCAGTTTGAAAATGAAAAAAGTCCCCAGGGACCTTCTCACTCATCGAAGGGTTAAACAAAACATTTCATCAATATTGAATGTACTTTATGGCTTTTAGACCTAAGACCTATAATCGGTTAAACATATATAAATTATATATTAATCTAATCTAATGTGGTTTCAAGATGTCGTTGATGTTGGCAGTGCTATTTCCGAATTTCAAAAAAAAAATCTCTAATTTCGAAAAATATCAGCACAGTCAGTTTTTTTTAAATATTGTGCTAAATAGATGATTTGATGCAGCTTGTCATACCCTTTTTGAAAAAAATTTACCACTTTTATTTACGATTTACGTTTTCAAGCAAATTGCTAACGTATAATTTACACCCTTTTTGGTATAAAAACTTAAAACACAAGATTTTGCAAAACGAAAAACTAAGCTGGATTGTCCTTATGAAGACCAACAAGGGCGTCAGACAATGATTAGGTTTCGCTCTTTTACTTTTCTTAAAAGTTATTTTTCTGCACACACAACACTTTTTCACATGCGACCTAAATTAATGTGTTAGACCCAGTTAGTACTACAAGCGATACTCACAAGTTTTTGTTGTAAAGGAAACCGTTGTTTAAATATAATGCGTTTTTAAAATCGTTCCATACTTTTCGGGGATTTTTTGAATTTGTGCTTAGTTGTGGTCGTCAAGTCAATATTTGTTCCTTAGGACTTTTTCTTAAATGTGGAGTATAATTTTCGGGGTTTTTTTAGTTGAAAGTTGTTATAACTTGTTAAAAATTCAAAAATTGTAAATCTGAAACTTGTGCTAATTGTGCAATTATAGCACAGTTTTCCGCCACTCGACAAAAATCGCTAATTATTATAAATAAAAAACAAACGCGTTTTTATTTTTTTCGTGTTTTTTTGCAATAACTTTGCAAAAATTCCAGATTTTTAAAAGGGAAAACGTGTGCTAAGTTATGCTAGCCTAGCATACAATTTTTTTAGTGAATCCAACATTCAACTTTTCTGAGTTAATCGCGTTTTTTTGCCTGTAGCGCTTTTTGACTACAATTTTTAAAAAATTCAGAAAATAAACAGAAATTAAATATTCGTTTGTCTGTTTGTTAAATATTTTTTGTTGTAAATCAGGAATTAATTAGACAAGCTTGAGGTTTATTTAATTTCGATATCCGTCGGAAATTGTCTTCAGGAAACATCTTAATTTTAAAATAAAAATAATACACAAACATTTCTTAATAATTGCACTAACTTTGCATTTTTCTCTTGTTTATCTTGTGCCTGTATATCGTCGCACAGTTGCTCTCTGTGTCCGTTTTGTAATTCATGCGTCTCTTTGGCGGTTCATTAAGAGCTTTCAATGTAAAGCCTCTGTTGTAGTTGGCTCTATGTATGATCTCAACATTATCGAAATCTGGTGCGAGTCTGTAATGCACAAAGTGTGCTGCTAGTGCTGTTTTTTGTGTCGAAGTTGAATGTCTGCATTTCAGATGGATTAGTAGAGGTTTGGGGTTTCTTCATTAATTTTGTTTGAATGTTGTTTGTATTAATAACATTTGGTCTGTAAAATTTCCCAGCGTCTTCTATTTCTACTGTCAATCGGATTTGAGGATGAAAATTATTCAGTTCGTCCTTTATTTTTATAATATTTGGTCTGCGAAATTCTTTGTCACTAATGTGCGGTTCATTTTTGAAAAGGTTCTTCGCAGTGTGTATTATTATGCTTTTGGGTTGGCATGAATAATAACTTGCTTTTCTTCCCGAAGATGTTGGTTTCTGGTACCAGTTTAATTTTATTACATTTCCTTGTGTACAAGTAGTGTGTCTAAATATGGTAATCTCCTATCGTCTTCTATTTCTATTGTAAATTGTATTGCATCTGTATTGCAATTTCTTTAATTATTCGAAAGAGTAGACCATATATTTGGTAAGTAAACGTGGTTTAGACTACGCGATGGATTTGATAAATGAAAAATGGGTTGAAATTCAAAAATGTAAAACAATAACTACGGATTTTTTTTTAAAATATTGAAATTTTTTGTTAGGGACAATGTGATTACAAACACTATTCGATCACATCAACAACATTTAACAAAATTAATGAACAACCCCAAAATTCTACAAATCCATTACATTTATACGGCGAATATCTAAATGAATACAGAACTCAAAAATTCACAACAACGAACAAAATAATAATAGCCCCAAAACAACGAACAACCCTAGACAACTATTTTCTAATACAGGGTGGGCTAAAAGTTACCATGGGCTTAAAAATTTAATAACTTTTACGTTTATATATTTTTTTTCAGTTTATGTAAATAACACTTGAAGAATAAATAAATGGAAAGATTAACAACTGAACAGAGAACCAGAATAATAGAATTTTATTGCTTACATCAGAGATCAATTATTTTAACGCAATGTACGACATTTCAACGTCAGAATTGCACCCTCTGAAGCAATGATTCGTTATTTAGTTGATCGTCATCACCAACATGGCACCGTAGAGATTGTCTCAAACCGGTAGACCACGTTTAATTCGCACTGCCGAAAATATTGAACGAGTACAGCAAAGTCTTATCGAAACACCAGAAACATCGGCCAGAAGGCGCTCTGCTCAGCTAGGAATGTCTCTGAGGCGAATTTTAAAAAAATATTTACTGTTGCAATATTTGCGATTGGTACAAGAACTGAAACCCGCAGATGATCAACAACTTCTATATTTTGCAGTTAAATTTCAATAGTTGGACAGAAATGAAATTTATTTTATTGAAAATTTCATTATGAGTGATGAAGCTTATTTTCATTGGAATGGCTTTGTTGATGAAAATCCAAGACCCCAGTAGGTGTATAGTATGGTGTGGGTTTACATCCGCAAATATCATTGGGCCCTACTTCTCCGAGAATGAAGATGGACAAATTTTAACCGTAAATAGAGAGCGGTATCGGTATATAATAGAAATTTTCCTGCTCTTGAAAACAGACCTGAGAATTAGTTTCAGCAGGACGGAGCCACGGTCCACACTGCCCGAGAGACAATGGGACTTGAATGTCCAATTTTTGGACAGCGAGTTATCTACTAAAATTCGGAAATTATTTGGACATCGCGATCGCCCGATTTGTCAGAACACGACAATTTTCTTTGGGGTTATGTGAACAAGCCCGAGACAATCCTTCAACTCAATGCCAACATTGTTGCAGAAATTCGGACGCCACAGCCACAAATGTTTAAAGATATTATGGAAAATGCTTTAAAAACGAGCTCATCATTGCGAGGGTACAAATCAGACACACACTAGACTTTGAAACAAGAGAAAAATGTAAAGCTAGTGCAATACGAAATGTTTTACTGTTGTGACGTTTTATTATTGTAACTATTATAAGTGTTGTTAACAATTGTTAATGTTAATATGGCGAAATTTATTAAGAAGTGTTTGATCATTACTTTTGTTTATTTTTTAAAATAAAGATGTTTTCTGAAGATGATATCCGACGGATATTAAAATTAAATTAAATTATAAAAAACTAATTAACTGCTGATTTAAATTTTTAAAAACTCTAAAAATTGAAACTTCTGCTAAATTGTGCACAAGTTTTGTTTCACAACTTTGCAAAAAATTTAAAAGTTTTATAATTAAAGATTTTAATAATTTTAAAATTAGTGCTACGTTGTGCAATCCTAGCACATTTTTTAACTTAAAAACTTCGGTTTTTTTATTGTTAAATTTAAAGATTAATAAAGAAGAAAATCTCAAACTTGTGCTAGCCTATCACACAATTTTTGTAACATTGTGCAAGGCTAGCACAAGGTTTAGATTTTGAAAATCTTGAATTTTCGCAAAGTTATTGCGAAAAAACGCTACAAAAGTGAATAACGCGTTTATTTTTTATGTTTTAAAACTTAGCGATTTTTGTCGTGGGTTAAAAAAATTGTGCCAGTTTCAGATTGGAAGTTCATAGTTTTTTTAAGAGATATAAAAAACACCCTGAAAAGTATCACCACCTCCAAGAACGCTAATATTAATATTAGCGAAATTATTAAATTTACCGATTTTTGCTGTATAGAACAAAAACTCTGATAGACAAGCACAACTCAGCACAAGTTTCAATTTTAGAATTTTATCAATGTAATACAGCCCAATTCGAAATACTCCCCGGGAGATTATTGCCGGGGAGTTTATTTTTCCCGGGAATGAAATACTCCTATTCTAAACAAATGGGGAGAAGAGTAATAGGGACAGAGAATTTCGATTAGTCGAAATCAGCTGTTTCAAGTTAGCTGTTTTGTTTTGCAAACAATTTGCAAATTATTTGTATGAAGTTGCAAACTCACAAAGTAAATTTAAACAAAAAAAACTATAAAATAACCATATAAAAATGTTGTGTATCGCTTGCGATGAAAGCAGAAAACTTCTGCTTCATATTGAGGCCTCTACCTGTTCCTCTGGAGAATTTGAGGTTTTGTGCCCCCTTGTGCCGTCGTACATTTTGCAAAAAGGTTTCGCATTTTGGTCATTTGGTCTAATTACTTAACTTAATACTTAACGTCAAGTTATTTGCCCAACTTAATTTAACATTTCCTTGTTTAAGCATTTGTCAAATTCAACCATGAAAAGGTACTCAATTGAGCCTTTTACAAAAATGGGCGTTCAAATCAAAATGCACTTCGTTTTTTATTTGGTCGGCATAATCAACCAAATGTGTCCACAGTGAATTTGTTAACAGACAGAATTGCCGCTGTGGGGCAAATGAGAATCCAATAGTGACTGTTTTAAGCCGATGCATCTACAAAAAGTGGCTATTTGGTAATGTTTTGGGCTGGCGGATTTATTGAGCCGAGCAAGCAATTACCGTGAAAGGTGTTTACTATGGACCTTCACGATATGGTGTTCCAACAGGATGGTGCCACACAGCCGACGAAACAATGGCGATGTTAATTTTCCGCCAAGATTATGTGATTTGAAACCGTTGTACTTCTTTCTTTGCAGATATTTAAAAAAAGAGTGCGTCAATAATCCAAGAACAGTTATGGATCTCTTATTATTGAAAATATGGACCATAGAGGTATGCCACTGAAGCTGTGACCAGCATTTGCCCAATATATTGTTTCACACATAATTGTCATAGCTCCTTCTTAGAATAAAAAATATTAAGAAACATTTTAGAAAACTTTTTGTTTTATTTACAATTAACATCGAGCGTTTTAGCTGGTGAATGAAACATATTAAATTCTTTTATATATTTTGTCACAACTCCATTGCAATTTTCGGCGGAATTCTTCCCAAAATAACTCCTAATTTTTTCCTAGTAATATTTTCTCATTTCAAAGATCATTTAGAAGAAGGGAAAAGAGAAAAAAACCGGAAAAGGGGAAAGGAGAAAGTCGAATACTTTTGGTGTCATTAGCTATTAAAATAATTTTTGGGCTGAGGTCATGTAGATAAACTAAATGTTGTGTTTTTATTTTTCCCTATATGTCCTCATCTTTTGGGGCTGTCACTAATAAAATACAAAATATGATTACATTAATTAAACAAAACATTAACGCAATACTTGAACAATAATTAAATTGAGAAAATGATGTCATTCCTCCGATTAATGCTATTAACTAATTTTCTTTCTTATCCTCCAACTGTGGTTATGCACCACATTTCTATTTATGTGTGTGATCCCATTTGCGTCCGTTTTGTAATTAATTTTCCTATCATCAGGTACATCAATAATGTTAAGAATTTTGAGAGAATATCTTATATCATAATATCTTTCTTGTGCTAAAATTTTTACGTCGGTGAAGTCATGCGTATGCTCAGTGAGCTGCAAGTGCGGTCTTTGTTTGGATGGGCATATTTATACCCTGTTTCTCTACTTCGAACAAAAACATGAGCGAACAAAAGTCAGTCACTCGAGTTCGTCTCAATTTACGTTTCTTAACAACGAAAACTTTTGTTCGTCTGCTCTTACGTGCGTAATTATTGTATGTTACGTATTTGAGTTGCCATATCCACATTTTTCATATTTTTTAAATTTTTTCTAAAAAATCCTACTAAATTGTATAGTCGTAAGTACTTATACAACCATGCCAATGAACACAGAACATAATCAAAAAGACAAACAGACAATCAAAATAAACACAACATTAAAAAGGAACAAAGCAAACAAACATATTTTTAAAAACAAAACATACAAACTATTTCAAACAAAACAAACAAATACTTTACAGCAAAACAAAACATACTGTGAAATCCTCCAGTGTACTTGTGGGAGTACAATGGTTAAGCCTTTCTGAAAACCCCGGTATGTATGTTGTGGTTTGCATGTTTTTGTTACAGGTTCTAAAGTGTCACCTAAGGAATTGGATTGGTCTAATTACTTAACTTAATACTTAACGTCAAGTTATTTGCCCAACTTAATTTAACATTTCCTTGTTTAAGCATTTGTCAAATTCAACCATGAAAAGGTACTCAATTGAGCCTTTTACAAAAATGGGCGTTCAAATCAAAATGCACTTCGTTTTTTATTTGGTCGGCATAATCAACCAAATGTGTCCACAGTGAATTTGTTAACAGACATAATTGCCGCTGTGGGGCAAATGAGAATCCAATAGTGACTGTTTTAAGCCGATGCATCTACAAAAAGTGGCTATTTGGTAATGTTTTGGGCTGGCGGATTTATTGAGCCGAGCAAGCAATTACCGTGAAAGGTGTTTACTATGGACCTTCACGATATGGTGTTCCAACAGGATGGTGCCACACAGCCGACGAAACAATGGCGATGTTAATTTTCCGCCAAGATTATGTGATTTGAAACCGTTGTACTTCTTTCTTTGCAGATATTTAAAAAAAGAGTGCGTCAATAATCCAAGAACAGTTATGGATCTCTTATTATTGAAAATATGGACCATAGAGGTATGCCACTGAAGCTGTGACCAGCATTTGCCCAATATATTGTTTCACACATAATTGTCATAGCTCCTTCTTAGAATAAAAAATATTAAGAAACATTTTAGAAAACTTTTTGTTTTATTTACAATTAACATCGAGCGTTTTAGCTGGTGAATGAAACATATTAAATTCTTTTATATATTTTGTCACAACTCCATTGCAATTTTCGGCGGAATTCTTCCCAAAATAACTCCTAATTTTTTCCTAGTAATATTTTCTCATTTCAAAGATCATTTAGAAGAAGGGAAAAGAGAAAAAAACCGGAAAAGGGGAAAGGAGAAAGTCGAATACTTTTGGTGTCATTAGCTATTAAAATAATTTTTGGGCTGAGGTCATGTAGATAAACTAAATGTTGTGTTTTTATTTTTCCCTATATGTCCTCATCTTTTGGGGCTGTCACTAATAAAATACAAAATATGATTACATTAATTAAACAAAACATTAACGCAATACTTGAACAATAATTAAATTGAGAAAATGATGTCATTCCTCCGATTAATGCTATTAACTAATTTTCTTTCTTATCCTCCAACTGTGGTTATGCACCACATTTCTATTTATGTGTGTGATCCCATTTGCGTCCGTTTTGTAATTAATTTTCCTATCATCAGGTACATCAATAATGTTAAGAATTTTGAGAGAATATCTTATATCATAATATCTTTCTTGTGCTAAAATTTTTACGTCGGTGAAGTCATGCGTATGCTCAGTGAGCTGCAAGTGCGGTCTTTGTTTGGATGGGCATATTTATACCCTGTTTCTCTACTTCGAACAAAAACATGAGCGAACAAAAGTCAGTCACTCGAGTTCGTCTCAATTTACGTTTCTTAACAACGAAAACTTTTGTTCGTCTGCTCTTACGTGCGTAATTATTGTATGTTACGTATTTGAGTTGCCATATCCACATTTTTCATATTTTTTAAATTTTTTCTAAAAAATCCTACTAAATTGTATAGTCGTAAGTACTTATACAACCATGCCAATGAACACAGAACATAATCAAAAAGACAAACAGACAATCAAAATAAACACAACATTAAAAAGGAACAAAGCAAACAAACATATTTTTAAAAACAAAACATACAAACTATTTCAAACAAAACAAACAAATACTTTACAGCAAAACAAAACATACTGTGAAATCCTCCAGTGTACTTGTGGGAGTACAATGGTTAAGCCTTTCTGAAAACCCCGGTATGTATGTTGTGGTTTGCATGTTTTTGTTACAGGTTCTAAAGTGTCACCTAAGGAATTGGATTTTAATCTGCATTTGTTCAGTAGGTCTGTGATGGTTTTGTATCCTAATTTTTACTAAATTTTCCTTTTGAAACTTTATGTCGCTTATATATAAAATTCAATTGACGAAGTAAGTCGATGTGTTAAAAATTACTTGTCCTTTGTAATACTTGTGAAATCCTTTAAAATGTCCCATTTCTATTCATCGGTTCATATTAAGATATAGGTCCCACAAACATATGTTTACTCGATTTTATGTTGTAAAATTTAATAGCCCCTCTTACAACCAATCATAATGACATTTTGCACGACTAAGTGTTTTGGGCAGAGGAAGGACCTTATTGAAATTGAAGACAATCGGTTCAGATTAAGATATAGCTCCCTCATATATGATCATCCGATTTTCTGTTTTAGCCCTTGAAACCACGTGTTATAATGAAATTTAAAGAAAGTTTTCTGGGCAGTTTTTTTTTGGCATATAATTAAAATGGGGTAAGGCCACGAGAAGTGTGAAAATGGGTCATAGATTCTGACCATTGGCCATGTATCAAAAGGTTATGTCAATATATATAAAACTCTACAAAAAATAACAGTAAAATTGCGTAAGTTATTGTTGCGAATTCAATAATAAAATTTTCTGAATTTAGTATTTTTCTAAGTTATTTAAAATTTAATGTCTCGAAAACGACTTGATGTATTTGAATTTTTTTGTTTTAGTTTTTTAAGAATAATTAAGTGAAAAAATTTAAGCTAATAAAATAGCCTACACTGGAAAAAACATTTCGGAAATGTAGTTTAATTAAGCAAATCGTTATGAAATGACGTTATTTAAATTGAAGAAAATCGGGTCGTAATTAGATACAGGTCCCACATATATGTTCATTCATTTTACATCCAATCCAGATGAAATTTGCAAAACATTTGTTTTTTGGACAAGAACGGTCGTTGTTAAAATTAAAGAAGACCCGTTTAAATTTAAATATAGCTCCCAAATATATGCTAATCTTACTTTTCTGTTTTAAGCTTTAGAAGCCACATCTTACATCTATGGCGATAACTCGCACCAAGGGGAGGCGTTGTTAAATTGAAGAAAATCGGCTCAGATTCGATTTTAGCTCATAATATATATATATATATATATATATATATATATATATATATATATATATATATATATATATATATATATATATATATATATATATATATATATATATATATATATATATATATATATATATATATATATATATATATATATATATATATATATATATATATATATATATATATATATATATATATATATATATATATATATATATATATATATATATATATATATATATATATATATATATATATATATATATATATATATATATATATATATATATATATATATATATATACATATATATATATATATATATATATATATATATATATATATATATATATATATATATATATATATATATATATATATATATATATATATATATATATATATATATATATATATATATATATATATATATATATATATATATATATATATATATATATATATCGGAGCTATACTTAAATCCCCCCTTCCGTCCTTCCTTGACCCAAACAACTTACTGATGCTATGTTTCATTATGTAAGGTTACAAAATGTGGCTTCTAAAGATAAAAAAATAAAAATTGTATAAATATATATGTGAAAGCTATATCTAAATCTAAACTGATTTTTTTAAATTTTATTAACGTCCTCCCTCACAAACTAACATGTGCGAACTTTTATCAAGATTGGATGTAATATGTGGCTTCTAGAGCTAAAGACATAAAATCGGATGAATATATATGTGTTGGAGCTATATCTAAATATGAACCGATTTTCTTTTATTTCAATAATGTTCTTCCTTGACCCAGAAAACTTACCCGTGCTTAATTTGATTGGTTGTAAGATGTAGTTTGTAGAGCTTAAAATAGAAGATTTAGATAAACATATATGTGGAAGCTATCTAAATCTTAACCAATATTTTTTCAATTATATCATCCTTTCTTGACCAAAATATCTTAGTTGTGACAAACTTCATTACGACTGGTTGTAAGATGTGGTTTCTGGAGCTAAAAACAGAAAATTCAGATGAGCATATATGTAGGATGTATATCGAAATCTAAACCGATCTTCCTTATGTTTAACAGCATCTTTTCTTGGTCCAGAAAACGAATGTTTTTGAAATTGCATCAAGATTGTATGTAATATGTACATCAAAATGGTGTAGGCAGAGACTTGTGGTGGCGATGGCACAGCTAACGTTCATTGAGGTTCTTTTAGAATTGCTGAATTACTTAGAAGGTCCAATATGTCGTAAGTGAATAGTTGTAATAACGCGAGAGCAGAGCAGGGTCATTGCACAACAATTTTACAACAAATTTGAAATTCCCGTGGCGAGAATTCGAATATTGATGCTACACATCCTGGATAGTTTCGACTAGATATTTTGGACCCAGAGCAAAATTAGAAGATTTATGGAACAGGATTATTTAGAAAACGGCAGTAGTAACGTATGCGGAATGAAATCGCAACAAAAATAAAACATTTTTTTTTCTTTTAAACAAAAACAAAAATTTTATTTCAATTTTTCTTTAAGATAATACATTGTACTAGTTTAATGTAAAAAAATATTTGGACCCATTCGAGCTGCTTTGTGGCAATTTTGAGAAACTTTTTTTGGTAGTTTTGGGTCTGAAGTTATTTGCATATACTTTTCGTTTTAAATTTGACCAAAAATCCTCTATTGGGCGTAATTGGGTGAATTTTCTTCGTTACATACATATGGAATTTGAAGGGTGTCCATGGCTTCCAATGTCTTCTTGGCGTAATGACTTGATGCTAAGTCGGGCCAGAAGATTACATTTAAGTTTCTATGCTTCTTATTCATAAATTCTTCAACTTTTGGTAAGCAGAAATTAATATATCTGTCAGAATTGACGGCCAAACCGGACTCAAAAAAAAAACTGGTTCAGACATTCATTCCATGCTGACTAATTGCAAGCCACAATAAAACTTTTTTAGGAAATTTTGAATGCTCCAAATACTTTATTTTATCGCCTACGTGTTTTTTTCCTTCAAAAAAAAGTTTTCCTTGCCATTCGTTTCCATCCAATGTGGAATATGACTCATCGTCCATGATGCATACAATGTCGCTCTTGGCTTTGAATGTATTTTTGACCACACTTCTAAGTCGATACTTTTGGGTAACTTCTTGAGCTTCTGCCTTGTTTTTTCTGGACTTTCTGTGAATTTCCGTCACATTGGAACTTTTTCCCAAGCTCTCTATAGGATTTAGCGACTTTACCATCGGTAATTTTTCGAAGTCGGATTCTCATAGAAGAGTCGTTCAAACTACACTTTTTTCCAGAACCACGTTTTCTTTCTGTTGTTTGTCTTTTCTCATATATCGCCAGTGTTCTATCTACCGAACTTCGATTTTCTCCTTGCTCTACAAAATGAGAAACGATATCGGATTTCTTCCAATCAGGATGATGGTCGAAAAAATTACAAATGGTTTTTCGACGTTGTTCTTCTTTTGACGACATTGCAAACAAAATAAATGATCAACTTCAGCAAAAAACAAATAGCAATATCACAAAACATGTGGTAAATGAAAAATAACGGTACTTTGTTTACATTTTTAATTTTGCTTTGTACCCAGCGTTGTAAAATTTGTTGCGATTTCATTCCGCAAACGTTATATTGTTACTAGGTGAGTTCCAAAGTAATATATTTATTTCAAATGTATGTGCATTAATATTACCCTATTTTCTTAGGTGATGCTGGCTATCTATTGAAACTATGACTTTTAACTCCTTAAACAAGTCCTAACAATGGATATATTGAAGAAAACTTCAACGAATTCCACACTAAATGCCGAAATATAATAAGTAGAATGGTGTATTGAAAAATAAAGATGTATACTGTAGTAGCGCTTGTCGATGTTCAGATGTCAAATATGATAAATTTCCAGGGTACTTTGAATGTCAGACTAACAGACCAGTAGCGATTTAAAAGTTATGTTTGTGTTAGTAAGTTTGGTAATCGTGCGCTATTTCATGTGTATGGCTTTGTTTGGCTGCCCAATGCAAACAATAAAACTTGCATTTACATTGGTATGAGACACTGATGTGGCCCCGTACGATATTTACTTTATTGTGAAAGGGAGCATTCATATTATAATATGACAAATTTGTATATCATGATATAGTTTTGCTTCTGGTTGGTATACAAGATACCGTTTGCTGGATCTTCTTACTTCTGTTTGTTTAAAGAGAAAACTTTCTTCTTTTTGTTTAAAGCAGAAGTAAAAGGCAAGAACAATGTCATTTATACTTTCGTGTATTATTGCACCGCTAATGCCGCATATCAATTGGGAACGACTAAAATGAACCGAGGCTTTATATGTTTGTAGAAAATGCATTTTCGGTCATTTCTGCCTGCCTTTTCTACTGCAAACATTTAAGAAGAAAGTGAATTTTATCCTGTTTAAGAACAATCCGCAAGCGAAAATTTTGCTTAACGATTTAAAGTTTTGTGCTTGAAAACGAACTAACGACGACTTTATTTTCTGTGACATAACAGATAACCAAGTTTTAGTAATATTTTTATAGATTTCAATACATGAGCTTGAAATTTAGCCAATAGATGACAAATTGAATCCGTATTGACGGTCATTGGCCTGGTTCTGGCCACAGCATTGAATTGAGTGTTTATTTGACTCCTCAACTCAAATTAAATCCCTGGCGATCTTGTTGGAGCAAAAACACAATTTTATTGTCTCTGTGGATATAAAGCTGGTAAGCATAAGCAATAAGGGTTTCTCTTATAATAATGACATCCACTAATGGTACCCATTTTGCTATCAGATTTTACTCAAGCTCTGCTACTCTCACAGAAAAACTGGCTTTGTCCATACACTCGACTGGGCAGAGGGCATTATCGAAGACGAAAGAAAAATCGCGGAATTAGTTTGCTTCTTATACCCGCTGTGTCACCAGGCAACCACTTAGAATTGCAACGCCGGTTTAAAGTGAAAAATCAGTGAAATCCAGCTTTGGTCCGGTTACCAAAGGGCATCAAACAGTTTAAAAAAAATAAAAAAAAGAATTTGTAATATATTATTGTCTAGAAAAAAAAAGAAAAAAAATAGAATAAAGAATAAGTTTAAGTTTTTTTTAAAAGAAAATTCAAATTATAACGAGACTCGGGAAAAAAATTGAAAATACTTAAAGAAAGGAAAGAATACTGAAAGAAAATAAGAAAGTGGAAAGTTCTAAAACAAAAAAAAAACCTTGTCAATTAAATTAATTAACCACAGCAAAGCCAGTCAAACGGAATCAAACAAAAAAAAAAGAAAAATTTGTATTAAATTCGGTGAATCCATTTGTTCAAAATACACGCAACAGACACACATTTCTTCCCACCTAAATAGCATTTCTTCCAGTACCAGCAGGAAAGGCCTTTCGTCGATGGATCCTCGAAGAAACATGTAAGTTTTGCTTAAAATATTAATTAATATTCATTTGGATTTTAAAAAAAATTACTATGTTATTCTGCTTTGAGAATTGATAGTTCAGAGTGGAATGAAGTAGTTGGAATTTGTGCTTACGTCATTCCTCTCTATATCCACAGACTCTATTGCAGAGTGGATGACCTAAATTTCTAATTTTTTTTCTTGCATTACTATGCCAGCATAGTTAATTTTTTTCTATATATATTAAAATTAATATTGCAAATTTTGAATAATTTTTTTTTATTTTTATTGCTGGAATTCTAAGTTGGTGTTAAACATGCAATAAGTTATTAATATAACATTAACAGCGTATAGTTTGAAGAGCCTTGCTGCGAATCAATCTCTTCACTTCCTTCCCTTGTCTATAAAAAAGTCTAATCCCGCTACTTATTTGCATGTTTAATTCCAACGATCTTGCCCTACATTTAGAGCAATGTAGAATTTGTGTAATATTTTCTTTTCTCTCTGGTTCCATTTCTGAGTGTATGCCTATGTATCACGTTTTGAGTGAACACTGCGCTTAAGCATAAATCCCATATTCTTTCAGATGTTTATAATTCTACTTCAGAACCAGAAGACTTTAAAGCAATTTGAGTCGTTTTATGATTTGCTATGCTTTTGGTTATGATTGATTGATTAATGATCATTTCGCATGCCGTCCGGTTGTAGCATTTTTTCCTTTCAATATTTCATTTAACCTTTTTGTATATAAATTTCGATGATTCGAAATTGTGTTTTCGTGAAAATAAAATGTAATGTTTTCAATTCGTTTTCGTATGTCTCGTCAGAAAATTAGTATTAGCGTTAATTTAGTTAAAATCTGAAATTCCCATTACTGTTAAGAACAATGAATTTGTATTGCGATTGTTCCCTGAATAAAAGTTACATTATGTACTAGATTCAAACTATAGGTCGGATTTCTTAAGGGCGGTCGGAGGTTTAATTAGATCCTATCAGTAGGTCTACCAACCAAATTGATTTTGGATGTTAGGTAGACAGGTTGGGCGGGCTTAGTGCATTTACATCTCTAGCACTTTTCTTGTTTGGAAAATGGCTTTCTCTTTTCTTTTTATTGTAGTTTATTACTTTTTCTTATACCCGAAGAACCTACCCCACCGACGAGCAATAAGGCCGGTTACACTCCGTGCTTCCGCTGTTACTTTCAACCAAAAACAGCAAATTCATCTTCCTGAATTAAATTTCGAATTTATTGCAAATTCTTAAGTTGCATGCTACATTAAATGGCGCCCAAGACGTGAGGCCAGAGCAATGAAAAATTGGCATTCATTTGCTATATTTTTGTGGTTTGACTTTGGAAGTCATATATCATAAGAACTCGTATAATGGTTGCTTAGTTTCAAATTTTCTTCTTTCCTTTAAGGTTTTTTATCCTACTTTACTACTTTGTAGTAATTTATATTCAATATAATCTATGTTTTGGTAAACGCAGAAGTGCTACTAAACATAGCTGGTTTGTGGAGTAGTCTAGACCTACTATACTTTCGTAATATATTATTTTTTTGATAAGGTTGTGGTGCGAGTTAAATGCTTGGATTGATTATACATAAGATTTAACAGCACAACAAAATTATATCAGAACGTTTTACCCTCTACTTTTTACAATTGGTATATAAGAATATTATAGATGACATCCTTATCTGTTGTAATCAAATTCTTTTTTCATTTACTCCTTTTACTTTGTAATGCCTATTTCTATACATTTTTCTGATTTTTTTAGTGGATTTCAATTTCTTTGGAATTTATATTTCAGCAAATGCAGAAGTGCTATTGAATATAACCAGTTGTTGAAATATAACTATGTACATCTTATCTATTAAAGTACGGCTTTTCTATATATTGTGTTTGTATGCGAATTTTGCTTTTAGATTCTATGTATCTGGAACAAACCATAGCTTCATGATGTTATCGAATTGTTTCACCCTTCTGATTATGCAATTGGAAAATTTAAATGTTATGGAGGACGTTCCTATTAGACACATGCATGAACACACTCTGGTTTACAATACATTCATTTAGTCATTGTACCAGTACCACTGTCCCGAATAGTGTAAACAATGAATGAAACGAGACGAGATTGCTTGCTCTTCGAATGAATGTTGTATGGTTCTCTGCTCTCTTAACTACTCTATTCGTCTCAATTCTGTTAAGAGAACACAATATTGTTCTCAATAAATATTCGAGACTGTAAAAGGCATTTGAATACATAAGAAGTCTTTGAATGGTATACGGTAAATTATGAATGGTTGTGGGTATCATTAGCTTTCAGTCATTTAAGAAATCAAAAAGGGTGAGCAAGGTGTAAACAAAAAAATATATAAATATATTCTTCTTAAATAAGTTTAACTGAGAAAAAAAATGGAAATTGATGAAGTAAATAATTATTAAGAAGAAATAATTAATATTATTATTAATATTTAAAAATATTTTAGCTTTCAAATCATTTTTTTTTGTAAGTAAATAATAATAAATATATTCTGAACATTTGTTTTATACTAAATCTGTAACATTTGTTTTATTTGCAATAACTTAAATTTGATGAAACTATTTTTATACGATGATAACTAACTTGCAGTTTAATTTAACTTCAATTCTTCACACGAAGAGCATGAAATTCATTTAATTGTCGCCCTATTCTACATTCCAGAGAAATCAAAGCAAAAACATCATTTGCTACGCTCATCATATGTTACGCTCATGGAAATAGATTTTTTCTCAAATAGTCTTATTAATACATCTCAGTATTCGAGTAGTTGTGGTTGTCTCTAAAGACCTTTTACCCGATCACCTTACAACTCGTTCATACCCGAACTCTGTCGTCTCGGTACCATTCTGTTTCATTCCCGATGCTACTTGCTAAGAGGAATGGTTGTGTGTACGATACTCTTATCGCTAGAATGAGCACATTTACGCTTTTGTAAACAAAAGAATGTGTTCGGGTGTGTGAAAACGATGTTCATGCAGGGTTTTAGTTCCTATCCATTGTACAATTTAATTAAACTCACTCTTTGTATCTACTTTACTTTCTGCTTTATCCTTAACATTTTTCTTTACTTTATCCCCAATTATTCACTCGTCCACAGCGAGGAATCCAACCTGATTCCATATTTATCAGAAAATCAGATTTGGTTTTTTTTTCGATATTTTTAAAATTGTCTTGTTTTTTCCTATCTTTTTTTATTAATTTTAAAAACTTAATTTTTGAGTATTAATTGAAAGTTAACTTGTACTACCAAATATAAATATTTAATTAATTTTCCTTTTTGTTGCGATTTGGTTATAAAATGTCTGTCCAACGAAGCAGCGAGGATATTCTATCTGCGATAGCTGCTGCAGCTATTGAATCATTATGTTGCATTTGCGATACAGCTATCGCTGCGAAATCGGATATGACTCAAACAATCTGCAAGCATAAATTTCGCAAGAATTGCATAAGTATTTATTTACGCACGAAATCAAATTGTCCTGATTGTGGTTTCAAAATTACTAAAGACGTTTCAGCATCAACGTCAGCGATTAGCCAAAAACAATTATCACCGAGAATGACAAGATTATCATCTAAGGCTAGGAATTATGACTCTCTCAGACCTGCCAATGTTCCAACATCAGACACAAATCAAAACATTTTAGAGGGAAACATCGCAGTTTTAATCTGATGTTAACCGTATTAAATATATTGTAAAATCAGTTTTCGCTGAACAGCAATCACAACTTTTGACAGCATTGTCAGATAAACTTTCGACATTGGTGGAACGAAGTGTAGAAGCAAGCCTAGCCAAACTTAATTTGACACATCCTCCTCGTACTGACCAACCAATACGTCTAGCTCCCTCAAATAGAAATCTTGTTATGCATACCTTGCCAGACGTGGAGCAACGAACTTTAGAACAATTGTTAGGTTTGCCTGCAGCAGGTGATAACCAACATAACATGAGCCATGGTCTCGATTATGGCACCAATAATAACCTTAACCGTTCACGGACCAGCGGATCTAACGCAATTTCTGACCTTTCCTTTCGACCAGACAAGGTCAGTCAGATAATGCTGAATTAGAAGCTTAAATTTACTGGAAGCTCTAATTGTCTACCGGTCGATAAATTCATTTATCGCGTCGAGGCGTTGACCAAACAGTCATTAAATGGCAATTTTGAAATTCTTTGCGGTGCACTGTTCGAAGGGAAAGCCAACGATTGGTTCTGGCGGTTTCATCAGACAGTGGAAAATTTCCAATGGAAAGACTTGTGTCGAGCCTTTAGACAACAATACAAAGATTCCCGAACAGATTTAGATATAAGAGAACTGGTTAGAGATAGAAAACAGAAATCAAATGAAACCTTTGATAACTTTTATGAATCGGTAATTGATCTGGTGGATAGGCTTGCTGAACCGTTGAGTGATAGAACATCAGTAGAAATTTTAAGGCGTAACCTGCTACCAGAAATACAGCATGAAATTTTAAATATGACAGTTGAAACAGTAAGTCAATTACGTGGCATATGTCGCCGTCGCGAGTTCTTTCTACAAGACATGCGCAGGAAACTTGGTACCAACCTCGGCATCAATAAGTCTTCTCAATTTCAAAAGCGTTTGTCAGAGGTGGATGTAGTTGCAGAGGCTACACCAGAAAATTTTCAATTTGAGGAAGATGTCTATGAAATTTCTCTTATATGCTGGAATTGCCGAAATGCAGGTCACCGTTATCATGATTGTGTCGCTGAGCGCACAGTTTTCTGTTATGGTTGTGGGGCAGCACAAACTTATAAGCCTAATTGTCGAAAATGTCTTGCTTATTCAAAAAACTTCCAAGCGAAAGTACCAGAGGGTACATCCAAGAACAAGCATTACCAATAAGCACAGAAAACGAAATAAAATTGCTCGTGTGCCCAGAAAACAAAACTTTTTTAGAACCAAATAAAACTCTAGCCAGACCCACAACAGACATTATCAACAGCGACTCAACATTTTCCAATACTAGAAATAAGAACAGTTTTCCAATTGATTTCTCAAATCTTCCCAACGTGAATGGAGGTTTGCATCCTTTAATACCATTTCACGTGCGTGTGAAAAATTATTATGAGGCGCGAGCTCGTATCCAGATCAAGTCGTCAATTTTCATTTCATTTCTGGAAAGTTTATGAACTACTGCCACCTACGTTGCATTCTTCTTCACTTTTGCCTGCATTATCCCCTTTATTAGCGAGATTTCTGTTCAAAGATAACTTAATTCACAGCAGCAGTTTCAATTGCGACATGTAATTAATTTATTTCCCTCGTTTGCAAAGGAAGGACTCGGTAAAACAAATCTATTGTGTCATGTAATTGACACTGGCGAAGTGAGGCCGATAAAGCAACGACATTTTTCGGTCTCTCCTGCAATCGAGAAATTAATTTATGATGAATTAGATAGGATGTTAGCAATGAGGAGTCGAATAGTGCGTGGTCTTCTCCGGTTGTGTTGCACAGGAGGCCGGGGAAGAACAGACTATGCTTAGACAGCAGGAAACTAAACTCAGTGACATTTGGTGACGCGTATCCACTTCCTCAAATAGACGGCATTTTGAGCCGTCTGCTGAAGGCTGAATTCATAAGCAGCATTGATTTGAAAGATGCTTTTTGGCAAATACCGCTGGATCCGTCATCGAGAGACCGCTTTACCATTTCATGGTAATGCCCTTCGGTCTGTGCAATGCGCCACAGACAATGTCCAGGCTAATGGACAGGGTAATTCCGGCGACGCTCAGAACCGAAGGGATTGTTTATCTCGATGACCTTTTAGTGGTGTCTGCTTTACCATTTCATGGTAATGCCATTCGGTCAGTGCAATGCGACACAGACAAAATCCAGGCTAATGGACAGGGTAATTCCGGCGACGCTCAGAACCGAAGTTATTGTTTATCTCGATGACCTTTTAGTGGAGCGTCACACAGAGGTGTTACAGGAAGTGGCTATGTGCTTGCGAAAAGCAGCACATAGAAAAGAGCAAATTTTGTGTGACAGAGGTCCGATATTTAGGCCATGTAGTGGGAAACGGGGTTATTCAGACAGACCCGGATAAAGTTTTGGCTGAATTTCCGACGCCGAGGTCTGTTAAACAAGTCAGACGTTTCTTAGGAATGTCAGGTTGGTATCGAAAGTTTATAGCATTTATGTCTAAGAAACTCAACCAAGCCCAACGCAACTATAGTGTCGCCGAACCAGAATTCTTGGCAGCAAAGCTGAGCATTAAAAAGTTCAGGGCTTATGTCGAGAGTCATGAGTTCACCGTGATTACTGATCACGCTTCACTTAAGTGGCTCATGTCCCAATATGATTTAAGCACTCGGCTGGCAAGATGGGCTTTAAAGCTTCAGGGGTATCGTTTTAAGATTGAGCACAGAAAGGGGTCATTAAATGTCGTTCCTGATACACTTTCCCGCATTAACTCTGATGATCTTTCCGAGGTCTTTTGTTTGTCCGAAGTAGGGATTGACTGTGGGGTTTTTGTAGACCTGCAGTCTGCACATTTTCAGTCAAAAGAATATAAAGACTTGCTTAGAAGGGTTGAAAATAATATCAATTCCACTCCCGACCTTAGGATAATTGATGGATATTTATATAGACGTACAGAACAAGCCGGAAGAAGACGACTGATGATAAGGCCTGGAAGTTATGGATTCCGAAAGCATTAATCCCAGATGTCTTACAAAAACATGACGATGATCCTTTATCATCCCATTCTGGAATAAACTAGACGTTGGAGAGGATAAGGAGGTATTATTTCTGGCCTAATCTTGTGAGTGACGTGAAAAATTATATTAACTCCTGCGAAGTGTGCAAAGCTACCAAACATCCTAATCAGAACCTTAGACCACCAATGGGAAACACAGGCGAAACTATACGTTGTTTTTAGAAGTTTTTTTGACTTTGACTTTTTAGGGCCATACCCAAGATCACGAGCCGGAAACATTGGTATCTTCGTAGTGCTCGATCATTTCTCCAAGTTCCCCTTTATCCATCCTGTTCGAAAATTAACTGCTGACTGCGTAATTCAATATCTTGAGGAATTGTTTCATATGTTTGGTGTTCCCGTGACAATCGTTTCCTATAACGGAACTCAGCTTAAAGCTTCAAAATTTTATGCACTCCTTAAGCATTATGGCATTTCCCACAACTATACCGCAGTGTATTCTCCGCAAGCAAATGCATCCGAGCGGGTTAATAGGTCAATACTCTGTGCCATAAAAGCTTACGTTAAGGTAGATAAAAAAGATTGGGATGAGAATTTGAACAAGATCTCGTGTGCCTTGCGATCGACAGTACACTCATCTGTTGGCACCTCACCGTATTATATGGCATTTGGACAACACATGGTGACAAACGGTTCAACCTACAAACTTTTGAAAAATTTAAATATGTTGGATGACCGCTCAGTGCAATTCGACCGTTCTAATTCTATGGATGTAATACGAGGGAAAGCGGTAAATTTCATGCGTGAGCAACTTGAGCGCAATGAGAAAGCCTACAATGTTAGATAGCGCGAAGTTTCGTTTAATGTAGGGCAGGAAGTGTTTCGGCGAAATTTCCGTCTAAGCAACTTTGAGCAAGAGTATAGTGCTAAGTTGGGATCGACATTCGTGAAGGCTAGGGTACGGAAAAAACTTGGTAAATCCTATTATGAACTCGAGGATTTACAAGGTAAGGTTATAGGAAACTATCAATCTCCAAGCGGTATCAGATTTCCCGCTCTTACGTGCCGTAAACCTGATTTTTGTGGGGGATATTTGTAGTGGCGCTTGTCGATGTTCAGATGTCAAATGAATAGCAACAATATGATAAATTTTTAGGGTACTTTGAATGTCAGACTAACAGACCAGTAGCGATTTAAAAGTTATGTTTGTGTTAGTAAGTTTTGTAATCGTGCGCTATTTCATGTGGATGTCTTTGTTTGGCTGCCCAATGCAAACGACAAAACTTGCATTTACATTGGTATGAGACACGGATGTGGCCCCGTACGATATGCACTTTATTGTGTATGGGAGCATTCATATTATAATATGAAAAATTTGTATATCATGATATAGTTTTGCTTCTGGTTGGTGTACAAGATACGCTTGCAGGATCTTCTTACTTCTGTTTGTTTAAAGAGAAAACTTTCTTCTTTTTGTTTAAAGCAAAAGTAAAAGGCAAGAACAATGTCATTTATACGTTCGTGTATTATTGCACCGCTAATGCCGCATATCGGTTGGGAACGACTAAAATGAACCGAGGCTTTATATGTTTGTAGAAAATGCATTTTCGGTCATTTCTGCCTGCCTTTTCTACTGCAAACATCTAAGAAGAAAGTGAATATTATCCTGTTTAAGAACAATCGGCTAGCGAATTTTGCTTAACGATTTAAAGTTTTGTGCTTGGAAACGAACTAACGACGACTTTATTTTTTGTAACATAACAGATAACCAAGTTTTAGTAATATTTTTATAGATTTCAATACGGATTAAGTAAGACCATGAGCTTGTAATTTAGCTAATAGATGGCAAATTGAATCCGCATTGACGGTCATTGGCCTGGTTCTGGCCACAGCATTGAATTGAGTGCTTATTTGACTCCTTAACTCAAATTAAATCCCTGGCGATCTTGTTGGAGCAAAAACACAATTTTATTGTCTCTGTGGATATAAAGCTGGTAAGCATAAGCAATAAGGGTTTCTCTTATAATAATGACATCCACTAATGGTACCCATTTTGCTATCAGATTTTACTCAAGCTCTGCTACTCTCACAGAAAAACTGGCTTTGTCCATACACTCGACTGGGCAGAGGGCATTATCGAAGACGAAAGAAAAATCGCGGAATTAGTTTGCTTCTTATACCCGCTGTGTCACCAGACAACCACTTAGAATTGCAACGCCGGTTTAAAGAGAAAAATTAGTGAAATCCAGTTTTGGTCCGGTTACCAAAGGGCATCAAACAGTTTAAAAAAAATACAAAAAAAGATATTGTAAAATTTTATTGTCTAGAAAGAAAATAGAATTAAGAATAAAATTAAGTTTTTTTTAAAAGAAAATTCAAATTATAACGAGACTCGGGAAAAAAAATTTAAAATACTTAAAGAAAGGAAAAAATACTGCAAGAAAATAAGAAAGTGGAAAGTTCTAAAACAAAAAAAATCCTTGTCAATTAAATTAATTAACCACAGCAAAGCCAGTCAAACGGAATCAAACAAAAAAAAGAAAGAAAAATTTGTATTAAATTCTGTGAATCCATTTGTTCAAAATACACGCAACAGACACACATTTCTTCCCCCCAAATAGTATTTCTTCCAGTACCAGCAGGAAAGGCCTTTCGTCGTTGGATCCTCGAAGAAACATGTAAGTTTTGCTTAAAATATTAATAAATTTTCATTTGGATTTTAAAAAACAAAATTACTAAGTTATTCTGCTTTGAGAATTGATGGTTCAGAGTGGAATGAAGTAGTTGGAATTTGTGCTAACGTCATTCCTCTCTGGATCCACAGTCTCTATCGCAGAGTAGATGAACTAAATTTCTAATTTTTTTTCTTGCATTACTATGCCAGCATAGTTAATTTTTTTTTTATATATATTAAAAATAATATTGCAAATTTTGAATAATTTTTTTTTATTTTTATTGCTGGAATTCTAAGTTGATGTTAAACATGCAATAAGTTATTAATATAACATAAACAGCGTAAAGTTTAAAGAGCCTTGCTGCGAATCAATCTCTTCCCTTCCTTCCCTAGTCTATACAAAAGTCTAATCCCGCTACTTATTTGCATGTTTAATTCCAACGATCTTGCCCTACATTTAGAGCAATATAGACTTTGCGTAATAATTTCTTTTCTCTCTGGTTCCATTTCTGAGTGTATGCCTATGGATCACGTTTTGAGTGATTACTGTCCTTAAGTATAAATCCCATATTCCTTCAGATGTTTATAATTCTATTTCAGAACCAAAAGACTTTAAAGCAATTTGAGTCGTTTTATGATTTGTTATGCTTTTGGTTATGATTGATTGATTAATGATCATTTCACATGCCGTCCGGTTGTAGCATTTTTCCCTTTCAATATTTCATTTAACCTTTTTGTATATAAATTTCAATGATTCGAAATTGTGTTTTCGTGAAAATAAAATCTAATGCTTTCAATTCGTTTTCGTATGTCTCGTCAGAAAATTAGTATTAGCGTTAATTTAGTTAAAATCTGAAATTCCCATTACTGTTAATAACAATGAATTTGTATTGCGATTGTTCCCTGAATAAAAGTTACATTATGTACTAGATTCAATCTATAGGTCGGATTTCTTAAGGGCGGTCGGAGGTTTAATTAGATCCTATCAGTGGGTCTACCAACCAAATTGGTTTTGGATGTTAGGTAGACAGGTTGGGCGGGCTTAGTGCATTTACATCGCTAGCACTTTTCTTGTTTGGATAATGGCTTTCTCTTTTCTTTTTATTGTAGTTTCTTACTTTTTCTTATACCCGAAGCACGTAAATATAAATTTTTAAAGTAGCAACTCTAAGTTGAAAGTCAGCAAGAACCTACCCCACCGACGAGCAATAAGGCCGGTTACACTCCGTGCTTCCGCTGTTACTTTCAACCAAAAACAACAAATTCAGCTTCCTGAATTAAATTTCGAATTTATTGCAAATTCATAAGTTGCATGCTACAATACTTGGCACAAGGGATCTTTACTATTCGCCAAAGAAGGCAATTTTAATATCAAATATTGGTGCTGCTCTGCACAATATTTGCATCTATTACAAGTGCGAGCCTGTAGACGAAACTATTTCTGACGAAGAAGATAGTGGCGATGAATTTGATGTTACATCTAAAAGCAGTACCCACCTCAAATCAGCACAACGTATATGTTCGTTATTTTATAAAGTATTGGTTTTTGAAACCAAGGAAACTCTGAGATCTCATAAAAATATAAATTTAAATCACAAAATCAGTCATTTACATTAACATTGCTTAAAAAGTACGTCAGTATAAGAAATTAAATGAAGTGCTTATTAAAAATCATTTAAAATTCTTTCTTTTCATTAAAGCAAGCTTTATTTCTTCGATTTCTATTAACTTCTTATTTTTTTCCAACTTGCTTTCAACTTCCATTTTTTTATAATTTTCCATTACAGCTCTCATTTTCCTAAAATTTTTTATATTGTTGGTCATTAATTTTTTCCAAACAACGGCACATTCTTTTCATCATAGCCTGCATATCTTTGTTGTCCTCTTTTACCATATCTATTAATTCACACATTTTTTAGCATACTTTCTCTATAGTTTTTACTTCTGTGTAAATCTACTCGCTTGTTGTCAACTTTCCTCTGGAATCTTCACTCTTATGTTTCCGTGATGTTGAAGATTTTGAAGAAGCCATTTCGTTTAAGTTTTCAGAAATATTTTCGTCCTGAACATCCAAGTTTGGTGGCAGTTCATTTTCTTAATTTTGAGATGATGGATACGTAGGCATTTCAAACGTACACGTATTTTATACTCTTTCCACAGCTTTCACCAACGGCGAAACGCTATAATACTTCAAAAATATGCCAAATTAATGCAATGTTTAGAATATATAGATCGTTAAACAAGTAGAGGCCATGTCGGCAGCACACATAATGGTATTAATAAGCCGCTTACACCAACGGCGAAACGAGCGTCATTCGGACGGTGATGTGTTTGATTCGCTGACTTACTTTTCGTTCCCTCTATGAAAATACCAATAAAGCTGATCTTTTAAGCTTGTGGAGTAATTTCTCTTTCAAAAGTAATAATAACAAATGATCAGAACAAACCAAACAATTCAAAGAATGACCTTTTTGGTAGACCGCGTCTTTCCACAAACCTGGTTAATGCTGCTGAGAATAATGCAGAAGGCAAGTCCAACAATAATTTAAGATGAATCGCTTTCGTGCAAAAGCATACAAAAAGATAGGCATATCGTTTGTGGTAGATAGCCTGTCGCAAAACGGAAGCTTTTATGGGAAAAGGGCCCGCAAAATCCATTTTTGTAATTTTAAAAGGTGGCGGTACTTCGAGCGGATGGTAAGGTCACCATCAGCTGTGGGAGTATTTTTGCTTGAAGATAAAACAAATTTTACATCCTCGGATGCATATTTTGATGGCTTATCTCGACCTGCTTCCTAAGTATTCATTTCAGATAGATCTCAGTATTAGGTTATGTTCCGCATTTATCAATCGGTGCAGCATAATGCGATGAATCATTCGTAGTGCCTTCATTTGATTGGAAGAATTATGGGATGACGTTCATTGTAAGAAAGTTCTGAGTCCGTTCGCTATTTCCATCCAGGAAAGAATTAAGTGGAAAATGTGAGCTTTTCCTGTTTAAATTTTTAGAAGAGTTCAAAGATGAATACTATTTGTAAAAAACTGTGATGTGTTGGAGTTATAAAACGATTCTTGGCATGAAGGAATTAAGAGTGAGTTCTTGACTGTGAGCTAAAGTAGACGGTTTTTTTTATTGAAATTCGAGAGTTGAAACTGAAAACATAAGTCATATCTCGAAAGGCTTTATCCCATCTAAAAAAAAACTTTCGAGAAAATTCGGATACTCTTCGAAAGTACAAAACACACATCGATTTTCTTCATTTCGGGGGTATTCTCGGGTATATATACTTATAAAGACTTTGATAGTTCATTAGGGTGTTGCTGCCGGTCCATGCCACCACAAATTGCTATTGTTGTGATCCGGGGCACTAGAACTAAGAATAATTTCCAATATTAAGGATGATTTCTGCTGTAATGTTTGCAACAAAAGGTTTTCATGTGCATGGAAATTTTTGTAACCATCCAAGTAAAGGGTGATCCGTCTAGAGGTATTTTTTCAGAACAAAAAAAATATAAAAATTCAAACCAAGTGTGGAATCTTTATTGGTAATTTGAAAGGACATTTTATGGCATTTATTTTTTGAATATAATTTCCCCACCACTGAAGAACGGGACCTACATAAAGAACATCGTGGAGAGAGTATAATGAATATATTCTTTTTGATGCTTTGAAAGCAACCCTTAATTTGGTGCTCTCCGGTTTTACCACCGTTTGGTGCAGCAGAAAATACGAGTTTTGTATGTCTCGCCTTGAGATTTATTGGGAAGTCGTTGGTTCAATGTGGTCAAGAGCAATAATGACATTCATGAGAATATGGTAGGTTTCTGCCATTTAAGGTTTGCTTTTGAGAGATTGGCTTTTTAACTATGTTCGTAGCGCCCCTCGCAATACATATCGGTTTTTGGCATGGAACGTCGGCCTGGAAATAAAATATTTTTCGAAAATATTTTTAGCTGTTAAGCGATTACACCAACAAATCTTTCAGTGGTTTCATTTGAAAAAGATGATGTGGTCTGAATCGCGACGCGTCTCCTAATGGTTCAGCCAAAAATAGTTGACTGGGCAACGAGAGACTGGCAAACCTTTTAAACACCATCTAACAACATGTTGTTAATGACGTTGCTACCACTAACAAGTTTAATGCTGACACGCAAAAATTAGGAAGAAAACGTTTTTTTTTGGAACTACAATGAGTTGAGTGGGGATGTACCTATCGTGGCGTTTTGAGAATAGGGATGTTGCATATGGATTCGTCGAAAGTTAAAAGTTGCCGGGTTCAGCTGGAAGAATTTGTTGCAGTTTCTTTGATTTAAAAGTTTCTCAGTACCATGGTCCAAGAAGCCCAGCTCTAAAGGTGTCTACTTAATAAAAAAATTGAATTATTGCGTTGAGTAATATAGTATTATCTGTGGTTGCTTGGTTTTGGTTCATAATAAAGCGGGAACTGGTACATGTGGGGTGTGTTTTTGACTGATCTGAGGAATTCTCATGATATTCTTGATGCTGGTGATGTCTTTTCTAACATTCCATACAGATGTTTTTGCTCTTACAATCTTTATAAAGATGTGTATGAGAGAGACAATTAAAGCAAATTTTCTTTCTAACATTTGGGCTAAGTTTCTTGTGCTCGTAGCATAACTGTTGAGGATTTCTGAATTAGCCAGATTTAATATTTTATCAGCGGGGGATTTCTTTTGCCCCACACTGTCTCAAAGTGTGAAATCCTTTTTGTTCTAAATGTTATGAACTTTTGGCAACTCCATTTATTGTTTGACTTTTCTCTTTTCACCTGTTCTTTACCATTGCCAATTTTCGATTGATCTCGAACTTTCCATAGATTACCGCATGAATCGTGTGTGTTGTCCCTATTGGACAATTGACAAGTTTTTCTTGAAAAGTGTAAATATGTACGTTCAGAGTTTGGTGTATAAGTTATTCTAAAATTGTACTAGATTTTGTTAATGCATAATGTAGAATAGTTATAAAAAAATCAAAAAAGGTCTCAAAGAAATAAATGAAAAGACATTAAAAAGGCTAGAGTCACATAAAAAAAAACCCATAAGAAGCCAACATTATAAAGAAATGGGAAACAAGGAAGGATGAAACTATAATAAAACGAAATAATTTTAATGAAAAAAAGAACCAAATAAAAATAAAATGGCAACGAACAATAAAATAAGCAGCAAGAAATCCTATAAAAAAACAAACATCAACAGAAAGAACAACCAGCAGTACCACATCAACAGGACAAATCAACCAGAAACAACAGCGAAAAGTTAAACCATTAGTTTAGATAAGTAACAATAATGCAAAATAACAAATTAGAATTAGAAAAAAACCAACAATTATTATTAAATTACTGCTTTTTTTCTATTTTAAATAACTTATACCAACAAATTTTTACCTAAAAGTTATTTTTTTATAAACATGGAAAATTGTAATTAATTCTTGAATTTAAAAATGAATATTTAAATAGTTTTTGTATGTAGATGAAGGTAAAAGTGAGATTTGGTAAGCGTATAAACTGATTCATATAGTCTTTATTTGGGGCAGCATACTGTACCCAATGTTGGCATTGGCTTAGTTCTGAAGAACGATGAGAAGGGAAATATGTACTCCGAATGGCATTACCATCTTGTCATCCCTTTTATTGTTGTACATGTCAGAGGTAGTTTTTTTGTTATTAAGCCTTTTGCATATATATTAAATTGTGGTATTAATTGGTATGTTTTATGATTACGCGGCGATGAACTTGGGTCGCCAACCTAACCAGTTATGGCTGAGCTAGCCAGGAACTTTAACATGCCCTCACCCATTTTTTTTGTATTTTTTCCAACCGCACGTAACATATATGGCGCACAACGCAATGTCTAGTCAGCAGATGAATTATTAAATGATAAGTAAAACCAACCAATTAACAGAAGTGTGAGGAATGCACAATTGGTGCAAAATCTGTGGTTTTTCTAGATTTTATTTGATGTTGATTGTTCAAGTTTGAAGTCAAAGCTAAATGTTTAACGTATGTATTTTAAAAAAATCATCGAATAAAACCTATGAAAGCATTCTTTTTGTTTTGCTTATTATACTGACATGGAAAACAATCAAATTTAAAACAATTGCGAAGTGAGTTTGATTTGGCATAAAAATGCGTTCAATGACCGCAACAACAGATATCTTATTTAACCTTTCTATAAGAACACCCTTTTCAATTTAGTTGTTTTGAAAACTCCTGGGTCGTACACTTAACGATTTGTCTTGTCGAAGTTAAACTTGTTTTGGAGATTTGTACTCAGCAAATTGAGTTAAGCTCATCATTGAATTTTCCAGTCGGAAAACTTTTATTTGCTAGAATGTAGTTGTTTATTGCGGAAAATGTAATGATAAGCCTAGTAACGAACATAAATTTTATGGTAAAATATATAATCAAAAGGATTTTTTTTTTCTAACATAGTAGATTATATTTTATATCCTTATTGAAATAAAGGTCATTATGTTAAGTTATTTTAAGCACAGTCGGAATAGATTATACGAACTAATGATCTGCTCTTTTTGTGATCAAAGGATATGAATCACTGAATGCTGGCCAATTCATCACTTTACCTAGATTATCATAATCTGTTTTGCTTTCATCTCAATATAATCTACTCTAAAAAACGTTATATTAGATAAATTTCCCATTTTCATATATCTTTATTATTATATCTTACTTAGTTTAATAATGTATCAAAGTGTAACAAAGATTGATCTCATTAAAATATATTTAATATAGAAATGTCAAAACATCAACACACTCTCTGAATGTTGTCAGATAATGAAAGTAGATTTACCCATAGTACATCTCGAGCCACACCAAATGTATTAAATAAATCGCGAGGTCGCCGGAAAAATATTGATAAACATATGAGTAATTCAGAAACGCCAATCACTGATGGTAATCCAGATAATGTAACCTGGATACCACCTAACCTAGATACTTTAGACGTTACTGAAATAAGTCGAACTACTAGCTTACTACGATTCCCACTTAATCAACTGACAGGTCATACAGACACCATGCCAACTACGTCAACCGATAAGAATAATTTGAATGACACCGGTGCAGCAACAGGAAATAATGATCTTTTGAGAGCTGCGAATGTTAATCAAAACATAATGTCAGTTCTGCAAAATATTCAGGCCGCACAATCATCTTTTAATTGTGAGCTAAGATCTCTTAAGGAAACTGTATCTAGTTTGTCTCAGATATCTGATCCTGGTGACGCTGTACATCCGACTTCTAGATCTATTCAGGAGAGTCATATTACTGATGTCAATCATAACCCAAAATTTCCGGCGAATAATTTTAGAAATAAAGTAGATTTAGAATAATGGAAAGTGACTTTTTATGGTACAGGTAGCGTTAATCATTTTCTCTTTAAGATTGATACATTGTTAGAAAGAACGCGTTGTCCCATAGAACAGTTGGAAACGAACTTTCAAATTTTCCTTACTGGAAAAGCGGAATCGTGGTACTGGGACTTCGTTAAGACCAGCAATGATCCACCTTATCGTCTTATCAAATGTGCACTCTGCAAGGAATTTGCTATTTATAAAACCGATGATGATATTTTATTTCAAATGAACTTGCGAAAACAAAATCTAAAAGAGACATACGATGACTTTCACACAAGTATTGTAGGCTTAAATTCGCGAATGATTAAACCATTGTCCGATACTAGACTCATGGGAATTTTTAGAAAGAATGTCAAACCTGAATTAAAATTTATACTTTCTAACTCAAGAACCAGCGATTTGAATAGTCTGAGAGACCTTGCCAGAGAAGCTGAAAACGTTCTCAAAGAAAACAAAGGGTCAGTTCCCACTAGGACTGTAGCTCGGAACATCAATGAATTAGAAATTAGCCCAAACGAAACCATCGATGATTTTGAAACTGATCCTCAAATTGAAGCAATTCAAATGAATCGTCACCCCTTTAAACCGGATTATTCACGTATTAAATGCTGGAACTGCCAGTCCCTTGGGCATTCATATATCTATTGTCCAGATGAAACCAGATCTCTTTTTTGTTTTAAATTTGGTGAACTTGGGGTCACTACCACAAACTGTAAAAATTTTCATTCAGGAAATCCGAAGAGGAGCGAGATGGTCACCGGGGACTCTCGTTCCTAAGCTCAATTCCCGAGTCCACAATAGATCAAAAGAGGAGTCTTCCACAGGAAGATAACTCTTAATTACAGACCTCTGGAAAATTTATTCCAAAACTACTAAACTTGTCAAACAATTCCTGTCTTCCAAAGAAAATTAAGAACTGTCGTCAACGCTTTAAGAAAAGGAAAGCTTATCGCAAGCATATAGAAACTTTTCTTTAATGTAACACCTCTGATGAGAGACCATTTGCCAATATAACAATCTTGAACCAAAATTTTCGTGGTTTGCTAGATTCTGGTGCCAGTGCATCAGTGCTAGGCAAAAATACTTTGGACTTCATAGATCGCAACAATTTATCATTGAGGCAGTTTAATACGTTTATTTCAACAGCAGATAGCTCTAAAAACCTTGTTTTAGGACATTGTAATTTACCATGTTACTATAATAGCGTCAGCCGCAATATCGATTTTTATATTGTACCTTCACTTAGCCAAGAAGTATATTTGGGCTTAGATTTTTGGAGAAGTTTCGCTATATCACCGAATATTATCTCACCTGTTGAGTCATTCGACGTAGACCTTCCAAATAATAGCAACAATGAGACATGTTTTCATAAATTATCAGCTGAACAACAATTGCAGCTTGATTTTACAACATATGAGTTTCCTTCATTTGAAAACGTAGGCATCGGTCGTACCCACCTACTAAGTCACCATATCGACACAGGCGACGCTGTTCCGATAAAGTGTAGGCACTATCACCTCCCAGGCAGGCAGAAGTGTATAGTGAGCTCGACCGTCTTCTAAAGATGGGTGTTATAGAAGAGTCAAACTCGCCTTGGTGTTTCCCCGTCGTTAATGTCAGGGAACCAGGTAAGGTTCGTCTATGTTTAGACTCACGAAAATTGAACCTGTTAACCAAGAAAGATTCTTACCCCCTTCCTCACATTAATGGGTTACTTAGAAGATTAAAAATACACACTTCATCAGTGGAATTAATTTAAAAGATGCATTTTTTCAAATACCTTTGACATAGTTCTCAAAGGAATAGACAGCTTTTGCTGTCCCAGGTAGACCACTCTTCCAGTACAGAGTCATGCCCTTTGGACTCTGCAATGGTCCACAAACTATGAGCCGTTTAATGGACAAGTGTATCCTCTTCTTAGGGAGAATGTCTTCATTTATTTGGACGACCTGCTTGTATGCAACTCGGACTTCGAGAGTCATATGAGAATGCTTCGTGAGGTGGCTACATGTCTAAGAGAAGCGGGTCTTACCATAAAAGTTGCTAAAAGTAAATTTTGTCAGGCAGACATTAAGTAACTAGGATACAGGATAGGCAAAGGTTGTTTAAAGGTCGATCCAGATAAGGTCTCGGCAATTGCAGATTTTCCTGTACCGAAGACCCCTCGCCAGATTCGTCGCTTTATAGGAATGGTAAATTGGTACCGCGCATTTGTAACAACATTTCTGATATCGCAGGTGCACTAACCGATTGTTTGCGTCTAGGAAATAATAAATTTTACCTGACCCCAAACGCGTTAGAAAGTTTAAATAATCTTAAGCGCAAGAATTCATCATACAGTGTGATGCCTCCCGAATCGGAGTAGGTGGGGTATTGTACCAAATTGACGATGAAGGCCGCGACAGACCAATTGCTTTTGTGTCCCAAAAGTTGAACCGGGTCCAGCGCAATTACACTGTAACCGAATTAGAGTTATCAGTGCACAGAAATTTAGGGCATACGTTGAAGGTTTACCATTCCGAATAGTCAACGACCATTCCAGCCTTAAATGGCTTATGACAAAAAAATATTTAAGCGGTTGAAGGTTTACCATTCCGAATGGTCAACGACCATTCCAGCCTTAAATGGCTTATGACAAAAAAATATTTAAGCGGTGGACTCGCCAGGTGGAGTTTGACGCTTCAAGGTTTCGATTTTCAAATGGAACATCGGAAAGGATCCCTAAATGATGTCCCAGACGCTCTATCACGCTTCGATGTGGACTCTCTAGTAATAAATTCTAGCTTTCCCGAAATTCCTTTGACATCGGCTGAATTCGACTGTCTAGCTTATATACGTTTAAAATATACCATAGCTATTAACAAGGATAATTAACTTGACATCCAACTCTCGGATAATATAATCTACAAAAGAGTAGGATTCTCTCAGGAAAATGAAGAAGAAAGTCTATGGAGAGTTTGGCTTTCTAAATCCTTATCGGAAAAGGCAACAAAACTCGGACATGAATCCACTTGCCACGGCGGACATTTAAAGACTCTTTCTAGAGTATATATATATATATATATATATATATATATATATATATATATATATATATATATATATATATATATATATATATATATATATATATATATATATATATATATATATATATATATATATATATATATATATATATATATATATATATATATATATATATATATATATATATATATATATATATATATATATATATATATATATATATATATAATGATCTTTTGAGAGCTGCGAATGTTAATCAAAACATAATGTCAGTTCTGCAAAATATTCAGGCCGCACAATCATCTTTTAATTGTGAGCTAAGATCTCTTAAGGAAACTGTATCTAGTTTGTCTCAGATATCTGATCCTGGTGACGCTGTACATCCGACTTCTAGATCTATTCAGGAGAGTCATATTACTGATGTCACTCATAACCCAAAATTTCCGGCGAATAATTTTAGAAATAAAGTAGATTTAGAATAATGGAAAGTGACTTTTGATGGTACAGGTAGCGTTAATCATTTTCTCTTTAAGATTGATACATTGTTAGAAAGAACGCGTTGTCCCATAGAACAGTTGGAAACGAACTTTCAAATTTTCCTTACTGGAAAAGCGGAATCGTGGTACTGGGACTTCGTTAAGACCAGCAATGATCCACCTTATCGTCTTATCAAATGTGCACTCTGCAAGGAATTTGCTATTTATAAAACCGATGATGATATTTTATTTCAAATGAACTTGCGAAAACAAAATCTAAAAGAGACATACGATGACTTTCACACAAGTATTGTAGGCTTAAATTCGCGAATGATTAAACCATTGTCCGATACTAGACTCATGGGAATTTTTAGAAAGAATGTCAAACCTGAATTAAAATTTATACTTTCTAACTCAAGAACCAGCGATTTGAATAGTCTGAGAGACCTTGCCAGAGAAGCTGAAAACGTTCTCAAAGAAAACAAAGGGTCAGTTCCCACTAGGACTGTAGCTCGGAACATCAATGAATTAGAAATTAGCCCAAACGAAACCATCGATGATTTTGAAACTGATCCTCAAATTGAAGCAATTCAAATGAATCGTCACCCCTTTAAACCGGATTATTCACGTATTAAATGCTGGAACTGCCAGTCCCTTGGGCATTCATATATCTATTGTCCAGATGAAACCAGATCTCTTTTTTGTTTTAAATTTGGTGAACTTGGGGTCACTACCACAAACTGTAAAAATTTTCATTCAGGAAATCCGAAGAGGAGCGAGATGGTCACCGGGGACTCTCGTTCCTAAGCTCAATTCCCGAGTCCACAATAGATCAAAAGAGGAGTCTTCCACAGGAAGATAACTCTTAATTACAGACCTCTGGAAAATTTATTCCAAAACTACTAAACTTGTCAAACAATTCCTGTCTTCCAAAGAAAATTAAGAACTGTCGTCAACGCTTTAAGAAAAGGAAAGCTTATCGCAAGCATATAGAAACTTTTCTTTAATGTAACACCTCTGATGAGAGACCATTTGCCAATATAACAATCTTGAACCAAAATTTTCGTGGTTTGCTAGATTCTGGTGCCAGTGCATCAGTGCTAGGCAAAAATACTTTGGACTTCATAGATCGCAACAATTTATCATTGAGGCAGTTTAATACGTTTATTTCAACAGCAGATAGCTCTAAAAACCTTGTTTTAGGACATTGTAATTTACCATGTTACTATAATAGCGTCAGCCGCAATATCGATTTTTATATTGTACCTTCACTTAGCCAAGAAGTATATTTGGGCTTAGATTTTTGGAGAAGTTTCGCTATATCACCGAATATTATCTCACCTGTTGAGTCATTCGACGTAGACCTTCCAAATAATAGCAACAATGAGACATGTTTTCATAAATTATCAGCTGAACAACAATTGCAGCTTGATTTTACAACATATGAGTTTCCTTCATTTGAAAACGTAGGCATCGGTCGTACCCACCTACTAAGTCACCATATCGACACAGGCGACGCTGTTCCGATAAAGTGTAGGCACTATCACCTCCCAGGCAGGCAGAAGTGTATAGTGAGCTCGACCGTCTTCTAAAGATGGGTGTTATAGAAGAGTCAAACTCGCCTTGGTGTTTCCCCGTCGTTAATGTCAGGGAACCAGGTAAGGTTCGTCTATGTTTAGACTCACGAAAATTGAACCTGTTAACCAAGAAAGATTCTTACCCCCTTCCTCACATTAATGGGTTACTTAGAAGATTAAAAAATACACACTTCATCAGTGGAATTAATTTAAAAGATGCATTTTTTCAAATACCTTTGACATAGTTCTCAAAGGAATAGACAGCTTTTGCTGTCCCAGGTAGACCACTCTTCCAGTACAGAGTCATGCCCTTTGGACTCTGCAATGGTCCACAAACTATGAGCCGTTTAATGGACAAGTGTATCCTCTTCTTAGGGAGAATGTCTTCATTTATTTGGACGACCTGCTTGTATGCAACTCGGACTTCGAGAGTCATATGAGAATGCTTCGTGAGGTGGCTACATGTCTAAGAGAAGCGGGTCTTACCATAAAAGTTGCTAAAAGTAAATTTTGTCAGGCAGACATTAAGTAACTAGGATACAGGATAGGCAAAGGTTGTTTAAAGGTCGATCCAGATAAGGTCTCGGCAATTGCAGATTTTCCTGTACCGAAGACCCCTCGCCAGATTCGTCGCTTTATAGGAATGGTAAATTGGTACCGCGCATTTGTAACAACATTTCTGATATCGCAGGTGCACTAACCGATTGTTTGCGTCTAGGAAATAATAAATTTTACCTGACCCCAAACGCGTTAGAAAGTTTAAATAATCTTAAGCGCAAGAATTCATCATACAGTGTGATGCCTCCCGAATCGGAGTAGGTGGGGTATTGTACCAAATTGACGATGAAGGCCGCGACAGACCAATTGCTTTTGTGTCCCAAAAGTTGAACCGGGTCCAGCGCAATTACACTGTAACCGAATTAGAGTTATCAGTGCACAGAAATTTAGGGCATACGTTGAAGGTTTACCATTCCGAATAGTCAACGACCATTCCAGCCTTAAATGGCTTATGACAAAAAAATATTTAAGCGGTTGAAGGTTTACCATTCCGAATGGTCAACGACCATTCCAGCCTTAAATGGCTTATGACAAAAAAATATTTAAGCGGTGGACTCGCCAGGTGGAGTTTGACGCTTCAAGGTTTCGATTTTCAAATGGAACATCGGAAAGGATCCCTAAATGATGTCCCAGACGCTCTATCACGCTTCGATGTGGACTCTCTAGTAATAAATTCTAGCTTTCCCGAAATTCCTTTGACATCGGCTGAATTCGACTGTCTAGCTTATATACGTTTAAAATATACCATAGCTATTAACAAGGATAATTAACTTGACATCCAACTCTCGGATAATATAATCTACAAAAGAGTAGGATTCTCTCAGGAAAATGAAGAAGAAAGTCTATGGAGAGTTTGGCTTTCTAAATCCTTATCGGAAAAGGCAACAAAACTCGGACATGAATCCACTTGCCACGGCGGACATTTAAAGACTCTTTCTAGAGTATATATATATATATATATATATATATATATATATATATATATATATATAATATATATATATATATATATATATATATATATATATATATATATATATATATATATATATATATATATCTATGTGACAGAGCATAGAGTAAGGAACCTAAGGGTAAAAAAATTAATTTTAATTTTTTTTCTTTTTTTGATGTGGACAACATCTGAGCATCCGATCCCATGCCCCAAAAGTGAAAATTGAAAATGACCCAAAAGTGAAAATTGATATAGGTCCCTTACTCTATGCGCTGTCACACACACACACACATATATATATATATATATATATATATATATATATATATATATATATATATATATATATATATATATATATATATATATATATATATATATATATATATATATATATATATATATATATATATATATATATATATATATATATATATATATATATATATATATATATATATATATATATATATATATATATATATATATATATATATCTGTACGCATTCTCTTCTTTGATTGTGAACATAGTGTATTCATTGAAAAAAATAATTAGTTTGTGCTATTACGTCGTGGAGTGAACATTAAAAGTAAAAAAACAAGATGAGTTTTGAAATTATCTCTGGAAATCGCAGAAAAAGTGAGCTTTTGTACCATTTCGATCAAAAAATGATATATATGAAAAAGTCTACGTATAAAAATGTAATTAAATATGAATGCCGAAAAAAAACTTGCAAAGCTAGGATGAATCTACTTCCTGATGGAAATTTGGTTCCAGCAAAAAAATTTGTGGAGCATAACCACGAAAATGAGGAGGAAGCCTACAAAGAGTTAAAGGCTTTAACTACAATTAAGAAGGATTGTGTGGACATGTCAGGGATTCTAGGAGGCAGTAAGACAAATTTAAGTTCTATTAGAAGATCATTTCGCAGGACTTGTGAAAGGCAAGTAAAAAAGTGATAAAATTTTAAATTTTTACTAACATTTTAATTCAGCAATCAGGATGAAACGAAAAACATTAATTTTGCAAAAATACAAAGGGGATTGCAAAAAATAGTTAGCAAAAATTTAGTAACATCCCCAACAAATGCGCTCAAAGTGATAGAAGCCTTTAACCTGGAAAATGTTTGGTCAGATTTTGGATTAACAAAAGATGACTCAAACCCAAGGCACTTCTTTACTGCGTGTATTATAGAAGACAATTTTTCCTTCTGTTTGTTTTCATCATTGAAAACAATTGAATTGATAAAGGAAAATATTCCACCCGCAAGAAGAACTTACCTAGTGGACGCAACATTTAAAATTGTTCCGCACGGATGCTTTAAACAGCTTTTAGTTATTTATATAGAGTATTTTGAAGAGGTAATAAAATTGCTATTATATTATCCATAACTGTAGTATTCACACTTTTTTATTTTTCAGATTTTTCCTGTCTTTTTTGTATTGATGGATAAAAAAAACCAATGAAATTTATAATAAATTGCTAATATATATTAAAGAAAATATATTTGATTCAGATCCATCAACACTCATAACCGATTATGAACAAGGATTACGAAAAGCTGTTAACTTGGTTTTTCCTCGAGCAAAGATAGTTGGATGCTGGTACGTATGTATATATTAAAAATGTGCGCGAATTTTTATTAATTTAATAACTATAAAATGCTGGTGCATAAATAGCTATTCCGTTTGAGTGTAATACGTTATGATAAATTAAATTCGTTAAACAAAAGTATTAAAAGTATTGGCAATTTAAATTCTCGGAAAAAACTTAAAATAATTTCACATTTTTAATATATACATACGTACCAGCATCCAGCTATCTTTGCTCGAGGAAAAACCAAGTTAACAGCTTTTCGTAATCCTTGTTCATAATCGGTTATGAATGTTGATGAATCTGAATCAAATATATTTTCTTTAATATATATTAGCAATTTATTATAAATTTCATTGGTTTTTTTATCCATCAATACAAAAAAGACAGGAAAAATCTGAAAAATAAAAAAGTGTGAATACTACAGTTATGGATAATATAATAGCAATTTTATTACCTCTTCAAAATACTCTATATAAATAACTAAAAGCTGTTTAAAGCATCCGTGCGGAACAATTTTAAATGTTGCGTCCACTAGGTAAGTTCTTCTTGCGGGTGGAATATTTTCCTTTATCAATTCAATTGTTTTCAATGATGAAAACAAACAGAAGGAAAAATTGTCTTCTATAATGCACGCAGTAAAGAAGTGCCTTGGGTTTGAGTCATCTTTTGTTAATCCAAAATCTGACCAAACATTTTCCAGGTTAAAGGCTTCTATCACTTTGAGCGCATTTGTTGGGGATGTT
>OY740721.1:9702541-9853816 GCA_963513945.1 Hydrotaea diabolus
TCGTTTGTTAGATATAGAACAAATATTTAGTGCACCATATCACCACGAAACTTTGGGCTCGTTAGAACGAAATCATAGAGTACTTAATGAATTTTTGTTGAATTTTTCCAAGAACGATGAATGGGACACCTGGATACCGTATTTTGCATTTGCGTATAATACTACACCACATGTCGACACTGGATACTCTCCATATGAGTGAGTATTTGGTAAATTGCCCTACTTGCCTAGTGATGAAATAAGAAATGGAAAGCTATTTTACAACATTGAGGATTATGCCAATGAGTTGAAACAAAGATTAAAATTCTCTCTGGAAAACGAAGGAATATTTAGAAAATGCAAAAAAAAGAGAGTAGTCCGAGAGGAGAACTCAAACCCTCTTAATTTATCTGTGGGGTACTTGTCCTCTTAAGAGCCATGAATAGAAAGAAAAACCATTCACCATATCATGGACCATATAGAATAGTCGCAAGAGAAGGGATTAACTCCTTAATAGATATAGAAAGAAAAGTAAAGAAATTCCATAATAATATGTTGAAGAAATGGGATTAAAATTGAAAATTAATAAGATATTTACATTTAGAATAAGTTTGTTAAATTTAGTATATGTTTATTTATACATTAAGATTGTAAAATAATTTTAATGTAAATAAAAATTATTTTTTTAAGGGGAGGGTGTAGTGTTATCGATTATTGAAGTATATTGACTACTTATGTTATGTCATCCCTAGCCATAATTACAGCTGATCGACAGCTGATTAGTTCTAAAATATTGTTAAGTTTTAAGGATACATGAATAAAAAGAATTAGAATTAAGAGTACCGTTAATTATGTTTGAAATAAGACGTTTTTGGAAATAAAGACATTAAAGTTTCAAAGTCAAAACTGCCAATAACTCGGCATTATTTTCTTTTCTACAATAGCAAGAAGCACTAATTAGTGTGCTGACAAAAAAACTGCTTTAGCGCTTTTGAGTGCACACAAGCAAACACCTTTTTATTGCCTACAACATAACAACAACACCAATACCATCACAAGATCAAGTCGCAGTTTTCACTCTCACTACATTAGGGAAGCTATTATTAGTTAATATATTAATTATGTAATTAGTGTTTTTAGCATGGTACTGTTTATGCCTTAAAAATAACTATTTATTGATAAGCCAAAAAAACAACACAATAGTTTTATTTGGTGTTTTTGGTCAATTCTAGATCTTTTGTGTGTTGTGTTTTATATATATATATATATATATATATATATATATATATATATATATATATATATATATATATATATATATATATATATATATATATATATATATATATATATATATATATATATATATATATATATATATATATATATATATATATATATATATATATATATATATATATATATACATATATATATATATATATATATATATATATATATATATATATATATATATATATATATATATATATATATATATATATATATATATATATATATATATATATATATATATATATATATATATATATATATATATATATATATATATATATATATATATATATATGTATATATATATATATATATATATATATATATATATATATATAAAACACAACACACAAAAGATCTAGAATTGACCAAAAACACCAAATAAAACTATTGTGTTGTTTTTTTGGCTTATCAATAAATAGTTATTTTTAAGGCATAAACAGTACCATGCTAAAAACACTAATTACATAATTAATATATTAACTAATAATAGCTTCCCTAATGTAGTGAGAGTGAAAACTGCGACTTGATCTTGTGATGGTATTGGTGTTGTTGTTATGTTGTAGGCCTGCCTGGTTATTGTGCCGGCGGCACTGGCAATAAAAAGGTGTTTGCTTGTGTGCACTCAAAAGCGCTAAAGCAGTTTTTTTGTCAGCACACTAATTAGTGCTTCTTGCTATTGTAGAAAAGAAAACAATGCCGAGTTATTGGCAGTTTTGACTTTGAATTTTAATGTCCTTTATTTCCAAAAACGTCTTATTTCAAACATAATTAACGGTACTCTTAATTCTAATTCTTTTTATTCATGTATCCTTAAAACTTAACAATATTTTAGAACTAATCAGCTGTCGATCAGCTGTAATTATGGCTAGGGATGACATAACATAAGTAGTCAATATACTTCAATAATCGATAACACTACACCCTCCCCTTAAAAAAATAATTTTTATTTACATTAAAAATTATTTTACAATCTTAATGTATAAATAAACATATACTAAATTTAACAAACTTATTCTAAATGTAAATATCTTATTAATTTTCAATTTTAATCCCATTTCTTCAACATATTATTATGGAATTTCTTTACTTTTCTTTCTATATCTATTAAGGAGTTAATCCCTTCTCTTGCGACTATTCTATATGGTCCATGATATGGTGAATGGTTTTTCTTTCTATTCATGGCTCTTAAGAGGACAAGTACCCCACAGATAAATTAAGAGGGTTTGAGTTCTCCTCTCGGACTACTCTCTTTTTTTTGCATTTTCTAAATATTCCTTCGTTTTCCAGAGAGAATTTTAATCTTTGTTTCAACTCATTGGCATAATCCTCAATGTTGTAAAATAGCTTTCCATTTCTTATTTCATCACAAGGCAAGTAGGGCAATTTACCAAATACTAACTCATATGGAGAGTATCCAGTGTCGACATGTGGTGTAGTATTATACGCAAATGCAAAATACGGTATCCAGGTGTCCCATTCATCGTTCTTGGAAAAATTCAACAAAAATTCATTAAGTACTCTATGATTTCGTTCTAACGAGCCCAAAGTTTCGTGGTGATATGGTGCACTAAATATTTGTTCTATATCTAACAAACGACATACCTCAGACATTAATTGGTTTGTAAACTCAGTACCCCTATCTGATTTCAGAACCTTGAAAGTCCCTAAACAAAATGAATTTTTCTACTAAAACTTTTGCAATTGTTCTCGCCTCCTTAGTTTCCATAGGACACGCCACAATAAATTTTGACAAATCGCACTGTATCGTAAGGATGTATCTGTAATGGTTAGATAATCTCAATGGACCCACAGTATCTATAGATACTACCTCAAAACTTGTTTCTGGAGTATCAGTTACAGTGAGATGTTCTTTAGTATGTTTGGTTTGTTTGTTTATTTTACACTGTGAGCAGCTTAGTATATATTTCTTTATCATTTTTCACATATTTTTCCATACGTAACGCTGTTTTAGCTTCAACGTAGTCTTTCTGACATCCAAGTGTACACCATGCGGCGAGTTGTGATATTCAGCTATTAATTTTGATTGTTTGTCTCTGCAAACTACCCTTTCTGGTTCCTCATATAAGAATATCTTCAAATCTGTTTCTCTTCTTCCTTGTATTTCATTAAATACGGATTTAAATTCTTCCACGGACATAGTTCTAAATATATCATCTTTCTTGTTTAAAGCTAGCTCTCGTATTCCAAACCTATGCATTTTTGATGTCAGCTTCTCCAAAGTCAACTTGTTGCTCTTTGGATTATCGCTGCATCGTGCAATAACAACATCATTATTTATATCTATCGATGACTTTCTTTCATCGTCCTGGGGTATAAACCTAAGTCTTCTTGTATCTCGTATGTCCGTTACTGATGTACAACTCCAAACAAAGATTTTATTAGGATTTTGTTTCGAAGTGTTCATATTAGGCTTCTCTACAATCAACTGTATTTTCTGCATACTTCTTGTTATAGCTAGTATCTTTCTATCATCAGTTCTATTTGGAATCATTGCCCTCAAGGATTCACTATTCAAGGCTATTCGTGACAAAGCGTCCGCATTTATTTCTGTGTGTAAATAAGGAGACCAAAGGTCTATGATCTGTGATAACTAAAAATTTTCTACCATAAAGATATGGCCTAAAGAAATTGATTCCCCAATGAATGGCAAGTAACTCTTTCTCTATCACGGGTTTATTCAAATCATGCTTAGACAAAGTCATGCTGGCATACGAAATTGGTAAACCAGAACCAATCTCTCCTTGGGATAAAACTGTTCCAAGAGCATAATTAGAAGCATCCGTTGTTAAAACGAAAGGCTTTGTAAAATTTGGATATTGAAGTATGGGAGGTTTCAATAAACGATTTTTTAGGGTATCAAATGCAGTTTAGCACTCTTGGCTCCACACAAATGTCTTATTTTTCATTTGCATGTCGTTTAAACTCTTCGCTATACCAGCGAACCTCGGTATAAAACGCCTGTAGTAGTTACAGAACGCTACAAATCTTCTAACTTCATCTTTATTTGGCGGAACTGGATAATTCTTTATAGCCTTATCTTTGGCTGGATCCGTTTTTACCCCCTTGTCAGTTATTAAATGCCCAAGGTAAATAACCTCTGATTTTAAAAAACTGCATTTGTTAGCATTCAGCTTTAAATTGAATCTTCTCAATCTATGGAATACATTAACTAAATTGTCGTTATGGTGTGCCAAACTGCATCCAAAGACAATAATGACATAAAGAAAAGCTGCTGCATCCAAACCACTCAATGCGGTCGTCAACATCCTTTAAAAGCTGTTTGATGAGATCTTTAGCCCAAATGGCAAACGCTTAAACTGAAAGTGAACATTCACTGTCGAAAAGGCCGTGATTGGACGTGAATCTTCATGTAGATTTATTTGATGAAAGGAGCTAGTCATGTCTAGAGTCGAAAAATATTTCGCTCTACCAAGCTTGTCTAACACATCTTCAATCCTTATTAATGGAAATTTATCATTGATGATTTTAGTATTCACTCTCCTAAAATCCACCACTAAACGCCATTTCTTACTATCATCTGCAGACTTTTTCGGTACTACCAATAATGGTGAATTGTAAGGGCTAATTGAATGTTCGATTATGTCATCTTCTAACAAGTGCTCAACCTGGTTGTTTATCTCTTCCACTTGAGTATGTGGAAGCCTATAATTCTTAATATATACAGGCGTTTAATTATTAACTCTCAACTTTTCGCTCGGTAAATGGAAAATATCTTGATATTCCCTAAATATTTCCATAATAGATTCTCTCGCTTCTGGAACTTCTGCCCCAACATCTAAACTTCCTAACAAAGTGTTTAGCCTTGCACCATCTCTTGATATTTCCCCATTGGTGTGGCATACATAGTATTCTATCAACGGATGTGCTTCTAAATCTAAATTATTCATTACTACCACCTTATCTGTAGTATTCAAAAGCTTGACATGAGCTATACCGTGAGCTGGTATTAAACAATTGTCCAGAAAAACACCATCTTCCAATTCCTTATTCAACACTATGCTTTCCTCGTGTACCTGCACGTCAACAGGAAGGATCATCTCCGTCCTTGCTGGTATTGTTATATTCATCTGACGCACTACCCTAGAGTCCATCGGTAATATAATATCCCTACCATCGATATTAAACGCTATCGTGTATGTTTCAAAATCTATTCTGCACATGTACTCTGCGCAGCTTCAGTGGCTAATTCCAATCTCGAAGTACCTATGCAGCCTCTTGTGTTATCCCCGTTAATCTTGCAGTATCTTTCGCATTAATATTCATAGACTCTTTCATTTTACAAATCGAAATGTCCGCGCCTGTATCAATCAAAAATCTTAAATTCCCTCTCACATTCGTGCATTTCAAAGTAATGTAGGCATTGGAATTCGCCGTTAAATTAAATATTCTTAATCTTGGGCGCCCTGGATGAAGTCTTCCGTTATCCGGCCGTCGGAGTTTTACTGATAGCCAGTATATGGTAAAGCTCTAAAATTTCCGCTTAACCGGAAACAAGTTCTTACTTTGTATATTCATGCTCTTTTCTGCTGTCGTACACCTCTGCACAGCTTCACTCAAAGTTGCTGGCATATTCGCTAACAAAAGCGGTCGGTATTCAACTCCTACGCCTTTGACAAAAACATTCAGCGCCATGCTGTCGCTAACCTTATAAATAGCGTCCTTCGTCTCTTGAGGCGGGCTCTTCAATGCACCTATTTCAAAAGCACTTAGTTGATCTGAGAGATCAGAAATTTTTTCTCTAAATTCTGCTATGTCAGAGCCCCCCTGCTCTACAGTTCCTAACTCTGTTAAAACTTGTTGCAATGTTCTGGGGTTCGGATAAGCCGTCTCCAAACCTTCCTTTAACTGAGCGAACGTAGTCGGTTTATTAGAACGACCCAAAATACCGCGCACCTGTGCCGAAAGTTTAAAATTGTAGACGTACTTAATGAATATTTCTCTGTCTTCCTCTCTCAATAAATCATGCAGCAACTCTGACTGCGCAATAAAATCTTCCAAGAACTTAGTTTAGCAGTTTAGCACTCTTGGCTCCACACAAATGTCTTATTTTTCATTTGCATGTCGTTTAAACTCTTCGCTATACCAGCGAACCTCGGTATAAAACGCCTGTAGTAGTTACAGAACGCTACAAATCTTCTAACTTCATCTTTATTTGGCGGAACTGGATAATTCTTTATAGCCTTATCTTTGGCTGGATCCGTTTTTACCCCCTTGTCAGTTATTAAATGCCCAAGGTAAATAACCTCTGATTTTAAAAAACTGCATTTGTTAGCATTCAGCTTTAAATTGAATCTTCTCAATCTATGGAATACATTAACTAAATTGTCGTTATGGTGTGCCAAACTGCATCCAAAGACAATAATGACATAAAGAAAAGCTGCTGCATCCAAACCACTCAATGCGGTCGTCAACATCCTTTAAAAGCTGTTTGATGAGATCTTTAGCCCAAATGGCAAACGCTTAAACTGAAAGTGAACATTCACTGTCGAAAAGGCCGTGATTGGACGTGAATCTTCATGTAGATTTATTTGATGAATGGAGCTAGTCATGTCTAGAGTCGAAAAATATTTCGCTCTACCAAGCTTGTCTAACACATCTTCAATCCTTATTAATGGAAATTTATCATTGATGATTTTAGTATTCACTCTCCTAAAATCCACCACTAAACGCCATTTCTTACTATCATCTGCAGACTTTTTCGGTACTACCAATAATGGTGAATTGTAAGGGCTAATAGAATGTTCGATTATGTCATCTTCTAACAAGTGCTCAACCTGGTTGTTTATCTCTTCCACTTGAGTATGTGGAAGCCTATAATTCTTAATATATACAGGCGTTTAATTATTAACTCTCAACTTTTCGCTCGGTAAATGGAAAATATCTTGATATTCCCTAAATATTTCCATAATAGATTCTCTCGCTTCTGGAACTTCTGCCCCAACATCTAAACTTCCTAACAAAGTGTTTAGCCTTGCACCATCTCTTGATATTTCCCCATTGGTGTGGCATACATAGTATTCTTTCAACGGATGTGCTTCTAAATCTAAATTATTCATTACTACCACCTTATCTGTAGTATTCAAAAGCTTGACATGAGCTATACCGTGAGCTGGTATTAAACAATTGTCCAGAAAAACACCATCTTCCAATTCCTTATTCAACACTATGCTTTCCTCGTGTACCTGCACGTCAACAGGAAGGATCATCTCCGTCCTTGCTGGTATTGTTATATTCATCTGACGCACTACCCTAGAGTCCATCGGTAATATAATATCCCTACCATCGATATTAAACGCTATCGTGTATGTTTCAAAATCTATTCTGCACATGTACTCTGCGCAGCTTCAGTGGCTAATTCCAATCTCGAAGTACCTATGCAGCCTCTTGTGTTATCCCCGTTAATCTTGCAGTATCTTTCGCATTAATATTCATAGACTCTTTCATTTTACAAATCGAAATGTCCGCGCCTGTATCAATCAAAAATCTTAAATTCCCTCTCACATTCGTGCATTTCAAAGTAATGTAGGCATTGGAATTCGCCGTTAAATTAAATATTCTTAATCTTGGGCGCCCTGGATGAAGTCTTCCGTTATCCGGCCGTCGGAGTTTTACTGATAGCCAGTATATGGTAAAGCTCTAAAATTTCCGCTTAACCGGAAACAAGTTCTTACTTTGTATATTCATGCTCTTTTCTGCTGTCGTACACCTCTGCACAGCTTCACTCAAAGTTGCTGGCATATTCGCTAACAAAAGCGGTCGGTATTCAACTCCTACGCCTTTGACAAAAACATTCAGCGCCATGCTGTCGCTAACCTTATAAATAGCGTCCTTCGTCTCTTGAGGCGGGCTCTTCAATGCACCTATTTCAAAAGCACTTAGTTGATCTGAGAGATCAGAATTTTTTTCTCTAAATTCTGCTATGTCAGAGCCCCCCTGCTCTACAGTTCCTAACTCTGTTAAAACTTGTTGCAATGTTCTGGGGTTCGGATAAGCCGTCTCCAAACCTTCCTTGAACTGAGCGAACGTAGTCGGTTTATTAGAACGACCCAAAATACCGCGCACCTGTGCCGAAAGTTTAAAATTGTAGACGTACTTAATGAATATTTCTCTGTCTTCCTCTCTCAATAAATCATGCAGCAACTCTGACTGCGCAATAAAATCTTCCAAGAACTTATATGAACCCTTAAATACTTGCAGGTTTTTACCTACTATCGATACGTCGAATTGAGCCATTTTTGATATTTTGCCCGTTTGCCGAGTTTCTTCTTTAATATTCAAAATTTATATATATATATATATATATATATATATATATATATATATATATATATATATATATATATATATATATATATATATATATATATATATATATATATATATATATATATATATATATATATATATATATATATATATATATATATATATATATATATATATATATATATATATATATATATATATATATATATATATATATATATATATATATATATATATATATATATTTCTTTTGTTGTTGTGTTTAACTCATTTGGGGGTTGATTTTATTTTGTTGTGGTTTTTCATTTCTGCTTCCAGAGCATCAACTTCGGGCCACAATTGTGACGCGCGCTTCCATGGTGGTGGTGGATCATTATTGATAATATCTTTTAAATCTGCTATTTTTTTTCGAATACGAACTATACTGCCACCGCGCCTGTGCTTTGGCTTTTGCGTAATGGGAATCTGGGTAAGGCGGTCTTCTCTTATTTTGTGCTGCCTACTGAAATTCTCTCTCAATGTGATAGGTTGAGGTTGTTGCTCCTGGTCGCAGGGCAAAAAAAATTCGGTTGGTATATGTTTTTTATTCGGCAGGATCGCCATGTGATGGTATTGGTGCTGTTGTTACCCAACAAACCAAAACCATTTAGAAATAACTTGTAACAAACTTACTATCATAAGCCTTAAGCTTAGAAAACGTTAGTGAAAACTATAGTAATACGCTTGGTAACAATTATATAATAAACAAAATTGATCCCTGTTATAAGCTTGCTAGTCTATAATATACAATAAGCTTAGAAATGTAAGCTTTGAACAAGCTTACAAATGTAAGCTTTGAACAAGCTTAGAAATATAAGCTTTAAACAGGCTTGGAAATGTCAGCTTTGTAAGACATTTTTTTATAGTTCTATATATTTTATTTTACTTTTACAAACTTTATTTCTTCACTTTTTTACTTCTCTTTAATTTATTCACTTTTTCACTTTTTTACTTCTCTTTAATTTTCACTTTTTTGTTACTCCAACTTTACAATTCAACATGAACAAGACAACTGAGAACTTTAACAAAGAAAACAAAATGCACGTGTACAAATAACGGCACATCATATACGTCGCAGCGACTTTGGGTTTTTTTGTTTCTTGTGTGAAGCAAGCAGCGTATAGTTGACGACTTTGTGTTTATTTTTCTTTGTTACGAAATCTATGGGTTCAAATGATGTATGTTTAAGAAAAGTTGTAGAAATTTGTTAGTAGTAAGTGTATTCTCCAATTTAGTTATATTACGCTTAGGGACTGGTTTGTTGGGTATGTTGTAGACCTGCCTGGTTATTGTGCCGGCGCTTAAAAACGTCACTGGCAATAAAAAGGTGTTTGCTTGTGTGCACTCAAAAGCGCTAAAGAAGTTTTTTGTCAGCACACTAAATAGTGCTTCTTGCTATTGTAGAAAAGAAAACAATGCCGACTTATTGGCAGTTTTGACTTTGAAACTTTAATGTCCTTTATTTCCAAAAACATATTATTTTAAACATAATTAACGGTACTCTTAATTCTAATTATTTTTATTCATGTATCCTTAAAACTTAACAATATTTTAGAACTAATCAGCTGTCGATCAGCTGTAATTAAGGCTAGGGATGACATAACATAAATAGTCAATATACTTCAATAATCGATAACACTACAATCTAATTATACATAGGTACAATGAAGAGAACACCACAGACGAGAATGCACAAATATATGGCAAACATATTAAAGAAGAAACAACGCACATCGCTATCCCAACACATCTTTAACACAGGGCACAGCTGATTTTAACAATGTAAAGGTAATAGACACAGAAAAGGGAGAAAAGAAGAGACTGACAATAGATAGCTTGAGAATACAACAACGAATTGGAATAACGATGAATCTGAAGACACTGACAACATAAGTACCAGTTACGGTGTTGCAATACATTAAACTTTCTGTGATATTCGGTTTAAGTTGTGTTGTTGTTTTTTATGTTGTAACGTTAAATTCAATTTAAAATTCTTAAATTAATACTGTAAGTTCAATATGCTGTTGTTAATAATTGTTCAAATTGTGATATATGTTGCATCTAAATAGACGAAACCACTGAGGAAGTCAACAAATAATTGACGGAACGTTGGGTAAATATAACTTAAAAGGAATTTTATTTACAAGATAATTTAGATCGTATTAGCTTTAAAACACAAGACACAAAAGACCAAAAACACCAAATAAAACTATAGTGTTGTTTTTTTTGGCTTATCAATACATAGTTGTTTTTGTTTTTATTAATGTCTTTCTCAGTTTTTGTTTTTTTTTTATGCCAATAAAAGTCATTTTATTATTACTGTCTTTCACTGGTTGTTTATTTATTTCACTTAAGTTTAATGATATTTGTAATATATTTGAACTGTATCTGTGTATAGGGTGATCCATCTAGAGGTATTTTTTCAGAACAAAAAAAAATATAAAAATTCAAATCAAGTGTTGAAACTTTATTGGTAATTTGAAAGGACATTCTTTGGCATTTATTTTTTGAAAATAATTACCTTCAAATTTTGGCAACTGTATTATGGAAATGCGCGTTCGGTGAGGAACGGGAAGATCAGCTGTTTCGAACAAAATTTTCTTCAGTGATGAGGCCCATTTTTGGCTCAACGGCAAAGTCAATAAACAAAATTGTCCCATTTGGGCTGAAGAGCAACAAGAAGAGGTTCAAGAGGTGCCATTATACCCAGAGAAAACCACGGATTGATGTGGTTTATAAGTTGGTGGGATCAGCGGTGCACATTTTTTCAAAAATGATGATGGCCGGAACGTAACCGTGAATGGTGCTTGCTGTCGCGCCATGATATCGGAATTTTATCTACCTGGAAATAAAGCCCGTAATCGTGACTACATCTGGTTTCCGTTTTGAACAGATGAGTTGGCCGCCTAGATCGAGTTATATCACACCTTTACACGTTTTTCTTTTGGGTTTCGTAAAGTCCAAAGTCTATGCTGACAAACCTACTACCATTCAAGTTTTGGAGAAGCCAACATTACGTGTGTCATTAAATCCATACCGGTCGAAATGCTCGAACAAGCCATCCAAACTTGGACCATCAAAATGGAAACCATAAGGCGAAGTTTCGGCCAACATTTGAAGGAAACTATATTCAAAAAGTAAATACCATAAAATGTCCTTATAAATTACCAATAAAGATTCCACAATTGCTTTGAATTTTTATTGTTCTGAAAAAATAAATTTAGATGGATTTCCCTTTATGTTGTGTTTCGCTCTATTTACTGAGAACATAATTCTTGTAATGTTTAATTTGTGTGCTGAGTTCTTTACTTATATTATTAAGTCGACTTTTGTCTGCTGGATACCTTGTATGTTGATATATTTTGCGGATTATACGTTTAAATAAGATTTTGTTTCTCATATATTGACCTCTGTCAATGTTTGAGGATTGGGAGGACTTTGGCAGTCTGCATATTGGATCATACTTGTAAGATGTTCGACTCCTACATTATTATCTTCTGTATCTAGTGGTTCCGTTCTATCTATAGCGGAATTAAAGAAAACTATAAGTAATTTAGACATTTATTTTTTTCAGGTTTTGTTTTTTTATTCGAATAAAAGTCACTTTATTATTTCTGTCTTTTACTGGTTGTTTAATTATTTCACTTAAGTTTTATGAAGTTTTAGATTTTACTATTATAAGTCATACTTTTATGTTTATTTTTTTTTTAAAATATTTGTTTATTTATTGCAACTAGTTAATAATTTAAAGTAACAATCAATTTCTTTTAACTCATATATATATATATATATATATTAGTACTACATATATGAGTTGAAAGAAATTGATTGTTACTTTAAATTATTAACTAGTTGCAATAAATAAACAAATAATTTAAAAAAAATAAACATAAAATTATGACTTATAATAGTAAAATCTAAAACTTCATAAAACTTAAGTGAAATAATTAAACAACCAGTAAAAGACAGAAATAATAAAGTGACTTTTATTCGAATAAAAAAACAAAACCTGAAAAAAATAAATGTCTAAATTACTTATAGTTTTCTTTAATTCCGCTATAGATAGAACGGAACCACTAGATACAGAAGATAATAATGTATGAGTCGAACATCTTACAAGTATGATCCAATATACAGACTGCCAAAGTCCTCCTAATCCTCAAACATTGACATAGGTCAATATATGAGAAACAAAATCTTATTTAAACGTATAATCCGCAAAATATATCAACATACAAGGTATCCAGCAGACAAAACTCGACTTAATAATATAAGTAAAGAACTCAGCACACAAATTAAACATTACAAGAATTATGTTCTCAGTAAATAGAGCGAAACTAGTTAATCCCAACGCATCAGTTCGGATTTAGAAACAATCATTTGACTAATGAGCAAGTTCATAGAGTGACTAATATAACGGAACAGTATCTTGCAGAAAGAAAAATATGTTCTGCTGTATTCATGGATGTATCACAGTCTTTTTATAAAGTATGGCATGTGGGCTTAATATGAAAAGATTTCGGAATATTACCTAAAGTGTATGTAGACGTACGTAATATGATCGTACTTAAAGGAACGATTTTTTAGAGTAAAGGTAGAAGACGCTTATTCGAACCTGGAAATAAATTAAACTGAAGAAATAATCCTAGGTCTAATATTATATCTCCTATACACACATTATATACCTCAAACTACAAATTTAACCTTCGCAATCTTTGCGGATGATACAGCAATTCTTAATGTTGTAGATTCATAGATACAGGCGAACAAGGCGGATAAAACATAATAACACAAAATCCATTCATAACACAACATAAAGGGAAATCCATCTAAATTTATTTTTTCAGAACAATAAAAATTCAAACCAATTGTGGAATCTTTATTGGTAATTTATAAGGACATTTTATGGTATTTACTTTTTGAATATAGTTTCCTTCAAATGTTGGCCGAAACTACGCCTTATGGTTTCCATTTTGATGGTCCAAGTTTGGATGGCTTGTTCGAGCATTTCGACCGGTATGGATTTAATGACACACGTAATGTTGGCTTCTCCAAATCTTGAATGGTAGTAGGTTTGTCAGCATAGACTTTGGACTTTACGAAACCCAAAAGAAAAACGTGTAAAGGTGTGATATAACTCGATCTAGGCGGCCAACTCATCTGTTCAAAACGGAAACCAGATGTAGTCAAGATTACGGGCTTTATTTCCAGGTAGATAAAATTCCGATATCATGGCGCGACAGCAAGCACCATTCACGGTTACGTTCCGGCCATCATCATTTTTGAAAAAATGTGCACCGCTGATCCCACCAACTTATAAACCACATCAATGCGTGGTTTTCTCTGGGTATAATGGCACCTCTTGAACCTCTTCTTGTTGCTCTTCAGCCCAAATGCGACAATTTTGTTTATTGACTTTGCCGTTGAGCCAAAAATGGGCCTCATCACTGAAGAAAATTTTGTTCGAAACAGCTGATCTTCCCGTTCCTCACCGAACGCTCATTTCCATAATACAGTTGCCAAAATTTGAAGGTAATTGTTTTCAAAAAATAAATGCCATAGAATGTCCTTTCAAATTACCAATAAAGATTCAACACTTGATTTGAATTTTCATATTTTTTTGTTCTGAAAAAATACCTCTAGATAGATCACCCTATACACAGATACAGTTCAAATTCATTACAAATATCATAAAACTTAAGTGAAATAAATAATCAACCAGTGAGAGACAGTAATAATAAAGTGACTTTTATTGGCATAAACAAAAAACTGAGAAAGACATTAATAAAAACAAAAACAACTATATATTGATAAGCCAAAAAAACAACACTATAGTTTTATTTGGTGTTTTTGGTCTTTTGTGTGTTGTGTTTTTAAGCTAATACGATCTAAATTGTCTTGTAAATAAAATTCCTTTTATGTTATATTTACCCAACGTTCCGTCAATTATTTGTTGACTTCCTCAGTAGTTTCGTCTATTTAAATGCAACATATATCACAATTTGAACAATTATTAACAACAGCATATTGAACTTACAGTATTAATTTAAGAATTTTAAATTGAATTTAACGTTACAACATAAAAACAACAAAACAACTTAAACCGAATATCACAGAAAGTTTAATGTATTGTAACACCGTAACTGGTACTTATGTTGTCAGTGTCTTCAGATTCATCGTTATTCCAATTCGTTGTTGTATTCTCAAGCTCTCTATTGTCAGTCTCTTCTTTTCTTCCTTTTCTGTGTTGGGATAGCGATGTGCGTTGTTTCTTCTTTTATATGTTTGCCATATATTTGTGCATTCTCGTCTGTGGTGTTCTCTTCATTGTACCTATGTATAAGTAGATTGTAGTGTTATCGATTATTGAAGTATATTGACTATTTATGTTATGTCATCCCTAGCCTTAATTACAGCTGATCGACAGCTGATTAGTTCTAAAATATTGTTTAGTTTTGAGGATACATGAATAAAAAGAATAAGAATTAAGAGTACCATTAATTATGTTTAAAATAATATGTTTTTGGAAATAAAGGACATTAAAGTTTCAAAGTCAAAACTGCCAATAAATCGGCATTGTTTTCTTTTATACAATAGCAAGAAGCACTTATTAGTGTGCTGACAAAAAACTTCTTTAGCGCTTTTGAGTGCACACAAGCAAACACTTTTTTTTATTGCCAGTGGCGTTTTTAAGAGCCGGCACAATAACCAGGCAGGTCTACAACATAACAACAACACCAATACCATCACATGGCGATCCTGCCGAATAAAAAACATATACCGACCGAAAGTTTTTTGCCCTGCGACCAGGAGCAACAACCTCAACCTATCACATTGAGAGAGTATTTCAGTAGGCAGCACAAAATAAGAGAAGACCGCCTTACCCAGATTCCCATTACGCAAAAGCCAAAACACAGGCGCGGTGGCAGAATAGTTCGTATATATATATATATATATATATATATATATATATATATATATATATATATATATATATATATATATATATATATATATATATATATATATATATATATATATATATATATATATATATATATATATATATATATATATATATATATATATATATATATATATATATATATATATATATATATATATATATAGATATTTCACAACCGAGTATGTACATAGTAAATTTGAAAGGTTAGAGTCTATAAATGATAAGGTGAATGCGTTATCTGGTGAATCAAAATTAGAAAATAATATACTCTTATTGCGATTTAATGAACTTCGTGTTGAACTGGAGGAAATTTTGAAAAATTTGAATATTAAAGAAGAAACTCGGCAAACGGGCAAAATATCAAAAATGGCTCAATTCGACGTATCGATAGTAGGTAAAAACCTGCAAGTATTTAAGGGTTCATATAAGTTCTTGGAAGATTTTATTGCGCAGTCAGAGTTGCTGCAAAATTTATTGAGAGAGGAAGACAGAGAAATATTCATTAAGTACGTCTACAATTTTAAACTTTCGGCACAGGTGCGCGGTATTTTGGGTCGTTCTAATAAACCGACTACGTTCGCTTAGTTAAAGGAAGGTTTGGAGTTGGCTTATCCGAACCCCAGAACATTGCAACAAGTTTTAACAGAGTTAGGAACTGTAGAGCAGGGGGCTCTGACATAGCAGAATTTAGAGAAAAAAATTCTGATCTCTCTGATCAACTAAGTGCTTTTGAAATAGGTGCATTGAAGAGCCCGTCTCAAGAGACGAAGGACGCTATTTATAAGGTTAGCGACAGCATGGCGCTGAATGTTTTTGTCAAAGGCGTAGGAGTTAAATACCGACCGCTTTTGTTAGCGAATATGCCAGCAACTTTGAGTGAAGCTGTGCAGAGGTGTACGACAGCAGAAAAGAGCATGAATATACAGAGTAAGAACTTGTTTCCGGTTAAGCGGAAATTTTTAGAGCTTTACCATATACTGGCTATCAGTGAAACTCCCACGGCCGGATAACGGAAGACTTTATCCAGGGCGCCCAAGATTAAGAATATTTAATTTACGGCGAAATCCAATGCCTACATTACTTTGAAATGCACGAATGTGAGAGGGAATTTAAGATTTTTGATTGATACAGGCGCGGACATTTCGATTTGTAAAATGAAAGAGCCTATGAATATTAATGCGAAAGATACTGCAAGATTAACGGGGATAACACAAGAGGCTGCGTAGGTACTTCGAGATTGGAATTAGCCACTGAAGCTGCGCAGATAAAGATAATTTTTACATTGTAGACAATGAATTCCCAATCTTAACAGACGGAATAATCGGTAGAGATATTTTAACAAAGTACATGTGCAGAATAGATTTTGAAACATACACGATAGCGTTTAATATCGATGGTAGGGATATTATATTACCGATGGACTCTAGGGTAGTGCGTCAGATGAATATAACAATACCAGCAAGGACGGAGATGATCCTTCCTGTTGACGTGCAGGTACACGAGGAAAGCATAGTGTTGAATAAGGAATTGGAAGATGGTGTTTTTCTGGACAATTGTTTAATACCAGCTCACGGTATAGCTCATGTCAAGCTTTTGAATACTACAGATAAGGTGGTAGTAATGAATAATTTAGATTTAGAATCACATCCGTTGAAAGAATACTATGTATGCCACACCAATGGGGAAATATCAAGAGATGGTGCAAGGCTAAACACTTTGTTAGGAAGTTTAGATGTTGGGGCAGAAGCGAGAGAATCTATTATGGAAATATTTAGGGAATATCAAGATATTTTCCATTTACCGAGCGAAAAGTTGAGAGTTAATAACTTTTATACACAAGAGATACAAACTACAGATTCAACGCCTGTATATATTAAGAATTATAGGCTTCCACATACTCAAGTGGAAGAGATAAACAACCAGGTTGAGCACTTGTTAGAAGATGACATAATCGAACATTCAATTAGCCCTTACAATTCACCATTATTGGTAGTACCGAAAAAGCCTGCAGATGATAGTAAGAAATGGCGTTTAGTGGTGGATTTTAGGAGTATGAATACTAAAATCATCAATGATAAATTTCCATTAACAAGGATTGAAGATGTGTTAGACAAGCTTGGTAGAGCGAAATATTTTTCGACTCTAGACATGACTAGCTCCTTTCATCAAATAAATCTACATGAAGATTCACGTCCAATCACGGCCTTTTCGACAGTGAATGTTCACTTTCAGTTTAAGCGTTTGCCATTTGGGCTAAAGATCTCATCAAACAGCTTTTAAAGGATGTTGACGATCGCATTGAGTGGTTTGGATGCAGAAGCTTTTCTTTATGTTGATGACATTATTGTCTTTGGATGCAGTTTGGCACACCATAACGACAATTTAGTTAATATATTCCAAAGATTGAGAAGATTAAATTTGAAGCTGAATGCTAACAAATGCAGTTTTTTAAAACCAAAGGTTATTTACCTTGGGCATTTAATAACTGACAAGGGGGTAAAAACGGATCCAGCCAAAGATAAGGCTATAAAGAATTATCCAGTTCCGCCAAATAAAGATGAAGTTAGAAGATTTGTAGCGTTCTGTAACTACTACAGGCGTTTTATACCGAGGTTCGCTGATATAGCGAAAAGTTTAAACGACATGCAAAAGAAAAATAAGACATTTGTGTGGAGCCAAGAATGCTAAACTGCATTTGATACCCTAAAAAATCGTTTATAGAAACCTCCCATACTTTAATATCCAAATTTTACAAAGCCTTTCGTTTTAACAACGGATGCTTCTAATTATGCTCTTGGAACAGTTTTATCCCAAGGAGAGATTGGTTCTGGTTTACCAATTTCATATGCCAGCACGACTTTGTCTAAGCATGATTTGAATAAACCCGTGATAGAGAAAGAGTTACTTGCCATTCATTGGGGAATCAATTTCTTTAGGCCATATCTTTATGGTAGAAAATTTTTAGTTATCACAGATCATAGACCTTTGGTCTCCTTATTTACATACAGAAACCCATCTTCAAAAATGACTCGTATAGGAATGGATCTATGCGATTATGATTTTGATATAATTTACAAGAAAGGCAGGATGAATACAAATGCGGACGCTTTGTCACGAATAACCTTGAATAGTGAATCCTTGAGGGCAATGATTCCAAATAGAACTGATGATAGAAAGATACTAGCTATAACAAGAAGTATGCAGAAGAGACAGTTGATTGTAGAGAAGCCTAATATGAACACTAAGTACACTTCGAAACAAAATCCTAATAAAATCTTTGTTTGAAGTTATACATCAGTAACCCCAGGAGGATGAAAGAAAGTCGTCGATAGATATAAATAATGATGTTGTTATTGCACGATGAAGCGATAATCCAAAGAGCAACAAGTTGACTTTGGAGAAGCTGACATCAAAAATGCATAGGTTTGGAATACGAGAGCTAGCTTTAAACAAGAAAGATGATATATTTAGAACTATGTCCGTGGAAGAATTTAAATCGGTATTTAATGAAATACAAGGAGGAAGAGAAACAGATTTGAAGATTTTCTTATATGAGGAACCAGAAAGGGTAGTTTTCAGAGACAAACAATCAAAATTAATAGCTGAATATCACAACTCGCCGCATGGTGTACACTTGGATGTCAGAAAGACTACGCTGAAGCTAAAACAGCGTTACGTATGGAAAAATATGTGCAAAATGATAAAGAAGTATATACTAAGCTGCTCACAGTGTAAAATAAACAAACAAAGCAAACATACTAAAGAACATCTCACTGTAACTGATACTCCAGAAACAAGTTTTGAGGTAGTATCTATAGATACTGTAGGTCCATTGAGATTATCTAACCATTACAGATCCTTACGATACAGTGCGATTGGTCAAAATTTATTGTGGCGTGTCCTATGGAAACTAAGGAGGCGAGAACAATTGCAAAAGTTTTAGTAGAACAATTCATATTAGTTTACGGGACTTTCAAGTTTCTGAAATCAGATAGGGATACTGAGTTTACAAACCAATTAATGTCTGAGGTATGTCGTTTGTTAGATATAGAACAAATATTTAGTGCACCATATCACCACGAAACTTTGGGCTCGTTAGAACGAAATCATAGAGTACTTAATGAATTTTTGTTGAATTTTTCCAAGAACGATGAATGGGACACCTGGATACCGTATTTTGCATTTGCGTATAATACTACACCACATGTCGACACTGGATACTCTCCATATGAGTTAGTATTTGGTAAATTGCCCTACTTGCCTAGTGATGAAATAAGAAATGGAAAGCTATTTAACAACATTGAGGATTATGCCAATGAGTTGAAACAAAGATTAAAATTCTCTCTGGAAAACGAAGGAATATTTAGAAAATGCAAAAAAAAGGGAGTAGTCCGAGAGGAGAACTCAAACCCTCTTAATTTATCTGTGGGGTACTTGTCCTCTTAAGAGCCATGAATAGAAAGAAAAACCATTCACCATATCATGGACCATATAGAATAGTCGCAAGAGAAGGGATTAACTCCTTAATAGATATAGAAAGAAAAGTAAAGAAATGCCATAGTAATATGTTGAAGAAATGGGATTAAATTTGAAAATTAATAAGATATTTACATTTAGAATAAGTTTATTAAATTTAGTATAAGTTTATTTATACATTAAGATTGTAAAATAATTTTTAATGTAAATAAAAATTATTTTTTTAAGGGGAGGGTGTAGTGTTATCGACTATTGAAGTATATTGACTATTTATGTTTTGTCATCCCTAGCCTTAATTACAGCTGATCGACAGCTGATTAGTTCTAAAATATTGTTTAGTTTTAAGGATACATGAATAAAAAGAATTAGAATTAAGAGTACCGTTAATTATGTTTAAAATAAGATGTTTTTGGAAATGAAGGACATTAAAGTTTCAAAGTCAAAACTGCCAATAACTCGGCATTGTTTTCTTTTCTACAATAGCAAGAAGCACTAATTAAAAACTGCTTTAGCGCTTTTGAGTGCACACAAGCAAACACCTTTTTATTGCAAGTGGCGCCGGCACAATAACCAGGCAGGCCTACAACTTAACAACAACACCAATACCATCACAAGATCAAGTCGCAGTTTTCACTCTCACTACCTTAGGAAAGCTATTATTAGTTAATATATTAATTATGTAATTAGTGTTTTTAGCATGGTACTGTTTATGCCTTATGCTTAGTATACTGTGGATTATCGTTTTTGCTGTGTTGAGATTTAGGTTGCGTTGCATTGTAGTTCATAATTCAGCCCGACGATGTTGCTTTTGCTTACCAGTCTTTTAGTATTTTAGTTCCCTACCGTTGTAGTCTAGTGTCGTAGTAAGTTATTTGGTTTTCCTCTTCATTTTCAATTGTAAATTCAATTTTGGAATGGTATTGGTTTAGCCTTTTTAGTATGTTTTCTGCGTCGTCCTTATTTATGACTTCCAAAATATCGTCTACATAGTTGATATCTCTGGTGCTAGTCGTAAAAATTGGTACAGTTTCCTAAACTTCTTGAATGCATCCACTAGCACCAACATGCGCCTCCTTTTTGACTATCAGAATAAAGAGGCCGCAGATAGCCCTAGAGAGTTGTGTGATAAATTAAAGTATTCTTAGTAAAACTGTGGTATGCCTTAGTTTTGGACGTTTCAAAACTGAATAAATGATATACTTTGTGCAATCCCACCCAAAAGCATCACTCTTCTTCGAATAATTATCTCCAATTTTCAGCTAGAACTTTTCCGTGCAGAAATTTTCCATCTGCTCCTGAGGTCTCCTGAGACCTCGTGTACGGTTGATGCGTTTTCCTCTTAAACCGTGGGCATCCTTAATTACTAATGCAGGTCTCAAAGCACAGCGCATTTTTTTTTTTAATTAGGCAACACTCGAGGTTTTGCCCCTATGGAAAGTAAGGGATCGAAGGGGGGAAAGAGGGAGTAATATTTATTGATATTCATCTTGAATTCTTGGATGTCTTAAATGGTTTGAAATACCTTTGTCGGAAGTCGATTCCAAATACGGACAGTACGGATGCAAACGAATCTGACCTGAAGAGTATTGTGCGGTAAACCGGCCAATCGATAACAAATGGGTGTGAATTTCTGGAAAATCGTGTATCCCTGCCGAACATGCGCACGTCAGGAATAAGACCACGAATGTCTGTATAACACACACCATGGAAGTAGCGATAGAACAGCGACACGCAACCCACATTTCGACGATGCTCCAGGGAAACAATAGAGTTGGGTAGCCTACTGTCACCTATCGCTCTCCTATGAACATGGTCTAGAAGCTCCAAGGATGATTGTGGAGCATCTGGGATGATTTTAGGAGTTGTATTCCATCTTTGGCCTGATGTAGATTGTATAGAAATCGAAAAGATCAGAAGGAGTAATTTATTTCTTGTACCGCTTTAGGAAACCTATATAAGTACACTTCAGTGTTTCTTTCGATACTTCGAATACATGCCTCACCCAACGAGCTTCATATTGTATTTTCATGCCCAGAACACAAAGAGTATATGATTTTTCGACATCCATGCCATCGAAAGATAATGACGACACTGTTGGTTCAGTGAATCGTGTGTGAGACAACAAGCATCACTCTACTCACTCTACCCCAATCGGAAAAGGCCAGTAAATCCCGGCAAATTGTCTCTACCATAATTCCCCTTTTGTCTTCAATATCTTGAAGACTCGGCCTACGGTCGAATGAATATGAATGACATATGTTGCGGTCATTCGCGAAAGAGAAGATTAGATTCACGGTCTGACCCAAAACATCTTCAATGAAAATATGAAATAAAGAAGGAGAAAGGACAGAGCCTTGTGGCTCACCTGCGGTCAGCCTATGTTTATTGGATGAAAACCCACTATAACAACTCGTGCAGTGCGATCTCTCTTAGAAAGCCATCATGTCTCATTAAAAAGATTTATACGGAAGCCATACTGTCGTTGGCTAAGCAGGTCGTTGGATTCAAAATTTCTTACAAGATGGTGGTTTACTATGCTCTCCATTACCTTGGAGAGCGTAGAACAAATTTCCGATTGCCCGATAACTCGCAGGATTATTGGCTTCATCTTTTCTAGTGATCGGCAGATTCACTGTCCGAATAGCTCTCAAAGACTTTCATTATTGAATCAGAAAGGGCGTCGAACCGTTGAGGGAAGCCTCCCTTTCTGAGTTTGGGCTTCTATAAATGAACCCAAAATGTAGTACGTGTGTTCCAATCCTGAATTTATCCCAAAGAAAATTTAACACTATGTCATTCCGTACATATACCATAAGACCTCTGTGGTAAATAAAGAGGGATAGGGTGCGGTACCCAGGAACGTAAAAATCCTGTGGATCAGAATCCTCACGCACCTGTCTCTCACAAATGAATGTGGGAATACACTGCGAAAAAATTGGCAGGCACCCACGTATGTTGGCGAAATGAATTTAAAATCTCTTCACGATTACATCAACCAGAAAACAAAAACAAATGTCAGTGAGTAAGTGCAGTAGAAAGTTCAGCACTTCTGCCGCTGTTAATCTCTCCAATGCTTAGTGTTATGCCTTAAGCATTCGACCGTAAAATAGTAAGAGATTCAACTACACCTTAGTGACAAAAGCACAACAAAATGGCGGAGGATCATCTCTTTAAATTCCTTGAGTAACTGTCCTGTATGTTAACTTAGAACTCTTGCTATATAATCTATTTAGATTAGTATAGAACAATATTACTCATAGTATTATATCCAGCTTGAAGTCAGAAAGATCCCAAAATTACTAACTAAAATACTGCGTGACACAGTAAACGCTCTGTGGAATTTACAAATGTTTACATTAATGTGAATTAATACAATATTTCTAACCAAGAGGGTTGTCATAATAAAATTAAATTTAAAAAAATTAACACTTACCTGAAGCCAATTGATATTAATGAAACGCAAACGACCAAAAGATCTAATAAATTAAATGCAGATCTACAAAATGCACCATCGTGGAGAACAAAGCCGTATGATATCAATTTCAACACCAGTTCTATTGTGAAGACAGCCGTAAAAAAATAGTCAAACTGGTTTAAAACCTGTGAATTATAAGTATTTGGTTAAGACCATTAATATATATATATATATATATATATATATATATATATATATATATATATATATATATATATATATATATATATATATATATATATATATATATATATATATATATATATATATATATATATATATATATATATATATATATATATATATATATATATATATATATATATATATATATATATATATATACCCAATATAGATATTTTGTTTGTTAAATTTGCAGTATAGATCAAAATGAGCCGTTTTTGTAACGAAATTAGTGAATATAACTTACTACTGGAGCATGAGAACAATTTACAGCACAGGCATTTAATGATAAATTCTGCTACCAAAAGCAGAACTATTGGACGAATTGATATCTCAACATAATACATAAGTCAATTACACTGTGGAACAAATTCAGGTTAGCAAAAGTGAGGTCGATTCTGAGAGTGAGAGGTGAAAATATAGGCTAAATTAGAAGACCCGTATCCCGGCGTTTGTTTATGTTAGTTCGAATTTTTTTTTGATCGAACTTTGCAGTCAATTGCTGATGTTCAGCATATTGTTTATATGGTTTTTTGGCTATAACTCGCTTGATACCTGCACAACAATTATTTTTTTTAAAAAATTGATTTATAAAATTTTTGTGGAGCTTATGAAGCAAAATGTTAGCAAAATTATTTTTTTCATGCTTTTTGAAAATATTTTCCACAGAACTAAGTCTTTTTTGTTTTCTGTTTGATCGATAATATGCTTCTCAGTTTCTTCAATAAATTTCATGTAAAAAGAAAACAATCATAATACAAAACTAGCGTTTTCCAGCTTAAATTTAATTTATTTCTCATTTTTTTATGTATTCATTTGTTTAGTGTTGGTGTTAAATAAACATTGAAAAAAAAAATTATAAAAATATGTAAAAAAATAGAATTTTGAAATGTTAGTTATGAAAAGTTTTAAGTAAAAAAATTAAATAAATTAAATTTATGATTTGGCCAGTTGCCCTTTAGTGTGGATCAACATCACTGCTCTCTCTAATATCTTGGTCATCGTCATCATCATCAGAGAGGTCGATAATTTCGTTCAACAGATATTCTGAAATTCCATCTTTGCCTTCCCCTTCATCCTCTTTTTCCTCTTCTTCAAAGGTGTTTTGATACCATCAACAAATTGCAGCGAGTATTGCATCTGGAGATTTCTTTTCTCTGTACCTGAAACGTAAATATTTTTCAATCGTTAACATGTTTAAATTGTTCACTCTGACAAAGATTTTAGAAAAATCTAGGAATTCTAAATTCAAATTGAAGCGCAGTTTGGTGATAACGTTCGTCTTGCTCATCAGATTCAGTTGGCAACTGTTGAGCGAGTTAATCAAGATGCTGATGCAAGAAATGAATTTTGTACGACATATTAACACCAATTTCATCGAAAGTTGCCAACAGATTGCCTGTAGTTGTCTTTGCGTTCTTTACCCAAAAGTCCTTTAATGACTGCTTTCAATGCGAGCCATGCATTTAATTTTCGGTCTGTCAGAACTTGTCCAAAATCAAGTTCGCTTGTACAAAATAAAAAAAATCGCTACCTATGTGGTGGTTGAAAGCAAAAAAGTTGTTTTACTAAGTCCTAATTCTTGGAACTTCCCTTTTCAATAACTTCTACCTCTGTTTCTTTTTCAATGTTTCTTCAAAACCAACACTGAACAAATTGATACATTAAAAATTAGAAGTTAATTAATATTAAGCTGGAGAACGTATGTTTTGTGTTAACACTGTTCTCTTTTCAAATTAAATTTATTGAAGAAATTGAGAAGCATATTATGGATCAAACAGAAAGCAAAAAAATAGTTTTGTGGAAAATATTTTCAAAAAGCATGAAAAAAAATAATTTTTTCAATATTTTGCTTCATAAGCACCACAAAAATTTCTAAATCAATTTTACAAAAAAATTAATTGTTGGAATAAGATTTAATTGTTGAAAAATATCAATTAGTCGACGAGTTATAGCCAAAAAACCATATAAACAATGTGCAGGAAATCGGCATTTGAATGCAAACTTCGAAGGTCCATTAAAAAAAATTCGAACTAACATAAACAAACGCCGCACTGTGGCTATCAAACTCAATTGTTTTTTTAATTTCAGAAATAGGTGATTTTTTTTTTTATCAAAAATAAATGATTACAACTCGCAAGCTATCATCGATAATGGCCTGCGGTCTTTTTATAATGTTAGCAGGATTATAGTCTTTAGTTGTTGTAAGTGGTCACAGCTCTAGCGTTTAATATTAGGGCGTTATGAAATATTTATGAAACTACTATATTTTTCTCAAAGTTAAACTTTAGTGGAATAGAGCTTCTAGGGATCTAAAGGGAACAAGAAACGTGTACCACCCGGAGTAAGGTGAAAGTGTCCCGCGGGTAGCACACATTTTTTCATTTTAATGAAATTACTCTAAAAAACTTCAAATTACGATAATTCAAAGAGCCCTATAAGTACTCGTGTACAATGGTGTATTAAATATGTGCTTTAGGTATTTTATAGCTTATAATGAAATAATTAAATATAACACCTGCGAAAGGGTTTTATGGCTTTGTTTTGATCAGCAAAAAATAAGTCATAAAATTATCACAATAGGTTCTAGAGAAGACATATGATCTCTTTCTAAATTAACATGTTATTAAATTTTAGGGTCGACCAAATTCGTAAACAATTTTTTTAAGTGTGTCAATAATCGCAACATAAAACCACTAAAGATAAAACAACCCCATATTGGCGAGATACTAGTTAGTTTTACCTGATATTAAGTGCAGTTTTGTTCAATTTAAGTACTACCTGCTATGTAATTAAAGATATATGTGTGAATATCATGTATCTAAAAATCTATACAATTACGGATTCGATAAGAGTTTACTCATTAATAAGTTAATCCTTCAAGTGTACGGACATATATTGGCAAGTGATGAAACATAACAGGCGCAAATAAAAATATTCAGAAAAATATGGAGAGCTTCAGTTATAAAGAACTGGTCGAAGAGTATTTTAGAAACAAAAACCAGGAAGATGTTCTTAGTTACGTTAAAATAAAATTAAGCTTAAATTCGTGTAGCACCGAAATACAAGAACAAATATTTAATTTCGCCAAGGCACTAAAAAAAGCTACAAAGAAGTTAGCTAAAGTAAACAAAAGTTTTATATAAAAAGTGCAAACTGGTTAGAAAGCCAAATTCCAAAGCTCAAATTTGTATCCAGCATATCATCACATACACCAACAAACACCCATATTGGCAGAGGTACAACTACAATCTCTACTTGATCACACAGCCGAACGCTTGCTACAATCAATAACAGGAAATGAGTTAAAGAGATATGGAAACTCAAAGTTAATTCTTTTTTGTAAATGGGGACAAAATCGGAACAAAAACAGTACGAACAAGTTGTATGTGGTAATTTTTCGGACTCAGATATGTTCATGGTATCATTTGTGCCATTGCGATTGAAAAAGATTTTGGAAGATTTTGAGCCTTCGACTAGTAGAACGCAAACAATGGATATTTGAAAATATGAGAAACCATCTTCTACGAAATACTGCAGGCCAATCAAATTTGAATTCAAAAAAGAAACTCATGATGCCATTAAGAAAGAAGTTAGTGATATCAAGGCCCAAATTGCAACACAACAGCCTTACAATTACAGTTAGATGGTCAGCAAATTGAGGTAAGCTACCCATTAGTGCTGACAATGATAGATGGAAAAGTAGGTCAGGCTTTGACTAACACGAAGGCTGCATCCAGCTGCGTTATATGCCAAGCAACATCAACAAATTAAATCAAGTCCCGACAAAATCATTAGATAATACCGATGCATATGAATTTGGATTATCCCCACTACATGCAAGAATACGACTTATTTAACACACACTAAAAATCAGTTATGATTTGGATTTCGGGTCTTCAGGATCAATAAGAAACAACGAAACCAACAAAGATTTAAGAAGTTCAAAAAAGAAACATGTTCAAGGAGATTCTTTTCAGATGCAGAAACAGCATCTGAAATAACAGGAGTGGACTTAAGCCTTATTTTCAGATTTAAAATAATCCTAGAAGTACTTGCGTGCAATGACGAAATTGACTTTAGAAAATTTGGAGATTATGCAAGGGAAACTGAAAAAATATATACAACCAACTAGCCATGGAGAAATATGTCTGCTTCAGTTCACAAAATCCTTTACCATGGAGAAGATGTCATTAAAAATCATTTGGTGCCACTTGGAAAACTATCAGAGGAGGCTCAGGAAAAAAAGGAACAAGGATTACAGATTTTATAAAGAGCACAATAATAGAAAAATTTCACGAAATTCCACAACTGAAGATCTATTTAATATATTATTCGCAACGTTAGATCCGTTCATCTCCAGTATTTGCAATCAATGCAAAGTTGAACATCGGGATTTAGATGAAGAAGCCAAAAAACTACTTAAGAACAGAAATAGCACAGAACAAAATATGGAATATTTGCAATCAATAGTTGAGTCAAATGAATAATAATTATAATTGCCTTTCATTGTTATTTAAGTACGAAAAACATAGTATTAATAAAAAATAATAATTAACAAAACCTACTATTGTTACAAATGTTATTAAAATCTATTGCAGTTTTTATATTGAAAATGTTTTTTAAAATTTTCAAATTTGACAGCAAAAAATAATAAATTTTTCTGTAGTAATAGCAAGATTTTTAGATAATTTAATTAACGTCTTTTTTAAGTGTAAATATTCTTTGAGTTTAAACAAATTTGCAAATTTGACAGCAACAAATTTTTAATTTTTCTGTAATAATAGCAAAATCTCCAGTTAATTTTACTATTTTTTTGGAGTCTAAAAATTTTTTGAGTGTAACATTAAAAAAAATCCATTATTACAAAAAATATTTATAATTATTATTTAAATCCAAATATTAAATTTTTTAATAAATAAAAAAATAATAAACTCATATTTCACTCTAAAAGTTAAAAAAAATCAAAAGTTTAATTTTGACCTAGAATTCCTTAAAAAGTCCTCAATCAATTTTAATGTTATTAAAACTGAGTCAAGCTGAACTAAATATCTATCCATTAAAAAAAATAACTTTAATATTTTGATCGGTTCAAAAGTTACAGAATTTTGGCCAACGAGAAACGATTTTCAGCCACTGTGCGCCGCGATTTAGCCTATATTTTCACCACTCACTCTCAGAATCGACCTAACTTATTCTAACCTGCACAGTGTTATTGTAAGACTGTACTTAAAAGAAAAATGAGTAAACTTTATAATGACAATAGGAATTATTTGGGATGCTTAAAACTTGTTTGGAGTGTTTGATCCTTTTTTTGGTAATCATAAAATAGGTTGCGAAACTCGTAGAGCATGACATTTATATGCAAATGAAATTGTTAATATAATGGGATGGAAGGCATTAAAAACCATTTAAAACGAGCTGAAAGCATCAAAATCCTCTTCTTATAATGCGAATCTCTCCAAAATAATCAACTGACATTTATTGTTACATACGTAAAAGGCGAAAAGAAAGCGAGCTAACAAACGAAAAGAATATTTAGAAATATTTGAAATATTTTCCTATGGAAAATATTTCACATTTCATGTCAAGTAAAACAACTTTAGGAATCGATGTTTTCAGATCGGTATCAAACATACACCAAGGTTATTCCTATTGGATAGTAGTTTAGGCACAAACTTTGATCGATATTGGTCAAGTAATCTCTGAGCTAGAGGGATTTTTCCGCAATCATGCAACTTATAACCGGAGGTTTTTGATGGCAATTTAATCAATCGTTTTAGAAAAATTTAAAATATATCCCTTTTGTGTGCAAAATCATAATTTTTTTCCAAAAAGTACTCCTTTTTTGTTCAAAAGAAAGCTTAGGTCGTTTGCTTTCGGATCTTGTGGTCTCTAAGTGGGCTGCCACCTTTTTATCTATCAAAAAAATGTTTTTCAAGTTTTAGCATAACACCATTTGGAATTTTTTGCTATGTTTGTGTAAAAGAAATGACCTATAAAGCGATGACGTACATACCAGGCTTTTGTGAAAGGTTCAACAAATCGGACGTTTATAATAAAGAAAAATTTGTATTAGCTCCCCGAACTTTTAGGACAGTTAACGATTTATTTAGTAACACAAAATTGAGGGTGAACAACGAAGAAAAGTCAAATTTAGTTTATAAGATTAAATGTGATGGCAGTCCAACTTATGTCAAAAGGTATTTTTTGGCACTACTAGGACAAAACTAAAGACAAGACTTTCTTTTCACATGCCTTACCAAAAAACTGTTGACAGACCAAATGAACAAAAAACAGACCTTGCAAACCACTGTACTACGACTGAACATACGCCAAATTTAACGACGTACAAATGTTAACATAGGAAACAAAATGTAAGAGAAGATACACTTTGGAGATGCTTTACATTAACGGCGTTGCTACTTATTGGAGAATAAACTTTAAAACTGACACAGATAGATGTGCACAAACATACATACATTTTGATAATAAGTACAGACAGAAAGACAAACCTTAGTTGAATATTGGAAGTACAACAGGGCAGTAGCTAACAATTTGATATTCGTTATAGGAAATTGTATATTATTGTAGTGATAAATGACTAAGTCAGTTCGAAGTATTGGGATTTTTAAAAATAAATAAATTAAAAAACATCAACATCTGTTTTTTGCTCATGACCTCAAGCCTAACAATAACTGAAAAATGTTTCTAAAACTTTAAAAATAAATCTTATCCTGAGAGATTAGATAAATTAACCTTTTCAACGGTAATATGTCTAACTAAAATTGCATGCCCTCCAGAATCTAGTAATAACAGCATATCATAAAAATGTTGAAAATTTTATTTTTAAATATCTTAATATTTATATTGAAAATTTTGCAATACATTTTATTCGCCTATCAGTTCAAAGAGTAATTGTGAGCACACGTAATATTGAATGTGATTTTTACTGACAGAATATCAGGAACCCCAAAGATTAATTGGTGAATGAGGTGCAAATAATTTTTTGCCATTCTCCCAAAATTTTATGATAATTGATTTAAAAAAATCGGTTATCCTATATACACTACTATTTTTATTTTGTAACATGCAGTTAACCCACACTAAGCCCTTCTTGACCCTAATAAAAGATTTAAGACACGTTCATTAATATATAATACCTAGAAGATCTTAAAAAACTATTTATTGTTATTCGGAAATTCGTTTTTTAGAAACAGTGTTAAAGTTTAGACGTGTGTTTTTTACACAATTTATTTTCAAAATGTCTATGGCTCGAAAAAAGTCGAAGCTTGAAAAATAAATTTATTCTTCGTTTTGCTTTCATTTCTTAAACAAAAAGAAACACAGATCATTAGAAAAGAAACACAAGTCATTCGACCCATTTGTAAAAGAATACCTCACGCTGTCAAAACGGTTTCAAATTTGTGGATCTTGCATGAAAAAGCTTGGAAAGTTGAAAGAATTGTCGGATTTGATTACCAATAAGCCGTGCGTTCAAGTTATTTCAGATAGAGAATGATGACAGAACTGCTGATAATGATGATGGAAATTCTTACTTTCCAGAAGAATTTACAGAATGAGAGACCGATAACAAAGGGATGCATTTGAAGTTCTTGAACAAATAAAAGAGAAATATTAAACTTCATAATGGGGAAAGAATTCAGTTTCTTGTGCTTGCTTTATTAACATGAACTTGTTCAAAAATAATGACGGAGTTTGAAACGTCGTAACCAAAAGCAAAAATTACAAAAAGTTCATATGCAGAAGAGAATGATTCTCTAAAACCTGCGAAAACATAGATATTCCAGAATAATCCCACAGATTTCCAACAATTGGATAGCTGAATCCGCTTGAATTGAAATACAAGATTAGTTGAAAGAGTCGGAATTCGTGGTACAAGAACATCCTCTCTTTTAAAATTGCCTTCGAAGGTCGTCGGTTGAATCACAACAACCGCGTACCGTTGCACAATTTCGGATGATTCAGATTCTATAACAATACTATGATCGATAAAACCTTCAGCTGTAAATTATGCGGAAAGTTTTTCGCACCAAACGAGTTCGAAAATTCCGTCGGATAGTTTTTGGATTCATCCTCGTCGGTCTCGCTGTCAACGGATTTGTACGAATGCAGCTCTCCAGCGATTTGACTAATCAAATTCAAGCTATCGATGTCCTTTTTCTCCGCTGCTTTTATTGCCCGTTCACTAATCCAATCGAAATTTTTATAATTTTATTCAATTCTGGTGTACACTTTAATGATAAATACTCATTCGGCAATGTGAACTCGCAAAATCTTGCCGGGAGAAACCAAACAAGTGGAAACATCAACAGCAATTAAGAAAGAAATTGACGAGTCGTTCCACAATGCGTCTCTTTTGTTCGTAGTCTCTTTCTACTTCTTGACATGTCGCCACATTGACGACGATTGCAGGCATGCATTAAGTTCTACGCTAGCAGTAGATTTCGGAGTGACGGGAAGCGTTTGGCAAAAATCTCCCTAGAGCAATATCATAGCCCCGCCAAGTTGTCTCGAATCACCTCGTAAATTATGCACGTTGGCTTGTCTTCCTTAAGAAGATTTATCGGCAGCTTCAATGCGGAAAATGCTGTAAGACCGGTTTCCAACAATGTAACAGCAATGTTAGAGGCTGCAACATCCAACTCAATTTTAGATATTGACCGAATTGTTGCCAGAATCAACGAAATTACGAGAGTCTTATCTGTTCCACTGGGAGAATCCCATCCCATTATTATTTGAACTCGGTATAAAAAGTCGTCAGCAATCTCGTACCCCTAATTTGTCTCACAATGCGGTCAGGTTTGATGGATGACATGTGTCTATGATGATCACAAACAGTGTACGAATTTGATTCGATGGCGCAAAAACGACTGCTTCAGCAAGAGTGGAGTATCAATGTGCCACGTTTTCGAGCAAATTTAAACGTTGACATACCTCCTGAAAAGTGCCGAATAGCGCACTATCCACAGTACGCATGAACTTTTACTAATGTAGGGCCTTTAATGCTCCCCGAAAGCAAGCGAAGAAAGAAGCATTTATCTTGGTGTGAATGAACTGTGTATATTTGGCCGAGAGCAACGGTCGAATAGACATAAGCGAAGCCAGCAACAGCATCCACTATCTTCCGACGTTGACACTACTTCGATGCAGAGTTCCATGTATAATAGAGTGGCATGTCCGAATAGAGTAAAGTCCTTGCGAACGGATCGCTTTCGCATGTCGAAAAGAAATTTGTCAACGTTCTCGCTGGTTGTCGTTCTGCTCGTTGCGCTGTATTTGCGGCCATAAAGAAGACACGCTGGCCGTTATCTAAATGAATTGCCAAATGTACGATAGTCGGCTGAATTTCAAAAATCGGTAATGAAAACAGCCGACAAAATGCCTCGTTACAACTCACGTAATTATCAAGTTGAAATGTTGTCACCTCGTCGTTTGCATTCGTTTTGACAATGAAAAATACCACCATGTCGCTCCCTTTGTTTTCAAATATGCAAACGAATGTGATAGAGTACTCAGCATTGCAGTAGGTTGAGAACGTTTTCGAAAAAAGCGGACTGAACATTCCAGCGGTTATCGATGACGCATCGTTCACTTTCATCACGATGGATCTGTCGTTGTCATCTTGAGAACGACAACAATTTCCGTTTTCCATGCACGGCGAGTCTGGTTTGTGGACTCCGAAATACAGCTCTGGACCAGTTTCTGGATCTGATATTTCGGCAGACACAATCGAATCCAAATGATCTGGTCGGATCTTACCGAGCATCCAAAACAGAATGTGCACAAGAGATAAACCACGCTTCTGCCATTCAACCGAGAACGCTTAACAACGAATTATGCCAAAACAAAACCTTCTGCTTAGCGATGTCATCCATTTTGTTTGAACAATCGTGCATTTATGTCATGTCGAACACTTAATGTTTGTACTGTCAGGAACAGATTCGTAATTTCAGCCCATTTTGGATTGAAAGTTAATATGGTAACTGCATCCGTCCAACCGTAATTCCGCACGTACGTCATCTCATCCAGTATGTACTCATGCATGTCGCGAAAAAGTAGCTTTAGGAATGGTCAAACAACCAATGTTGGTCGGTTCTCCCTCAGTAGCGACAACGTCACGGAAATAGAGGAATGCGTATATTCGACTTATTGAAACGAATGAAATTAGGTTCCTCCGTTCCGAACCTGACGTACATGTCGACGTAGTACTGTTGAAACAACCGGCGATATCTCAACAGATAATGGTCAACATTCTGCTGAATAGTGAATGGATAAACTTTAAAATTCATTGAGCTGACCCTTTTCCTCGTTTCCTCTCCGGAAATATAAATTCGAACTCAGTTGTTGAATGAAAAAGAAGTGATGGCTTGTGAACAAACCTGTCGTCATATTAAACATTTTCATTTTGTAGTGATATCCGTCCTGTCCACGACAAAATATAGGCGGGAATTAAAGTGCATCACCGATGAGTCTCGTACACGCGCAGCAATAGTCCACCATACCGACGCTAAAGAACAATATCGCGTGATTCCACATTCTCGCCAACAATCACCACTGCTACGTTATTGATAGTGGGATCATTAAACTGTCTTGCTTCGCCTCCAGCGAGTCTATTGTCTGCTCTGATAATGATTATGTGGTCATCAGAATGCATTGTATCTAATGCTGGTTTGAACAATCTGACTATTTAATTTTGCTCATGCAGAAGATTTTGCAATTATTCAATCATATCCAGCATAGTTGCAGCCACGATTTTGCAATTGTTCGCTCGAGTATAGTTGCAGCGAGTCACCAACGAAATAGATCTGAAGGAACTTATGATCTTCGCTTAATAGTGGAAGCATAGCGCCCGCCCTTGATCCTTAATGTAAGGAACAATTTCGAATAAATAAGAAGTATTGTTTATTTTGATAATAATGAGACGTCATCACCTTATAACTCGGATTGTACTTATAGCCGGACAATTTCAATTTTCTACCAGTGCAGCATAAACCGATTTTAACTTCAATGCTGGCATAGGAAATACAACCAAACTGGCGCTTAAAAGTGCGAATCAAGCTTGAATTTATGACTGGGGTTCTTTTAGTAACATTTTGTCGTATACATCGTCGTTAGTGAAGTGAATGACTCTTCCTAATCTTCAATATAGCCGCTTTTGACTAATTCTATTAAAAAGAAAATTCTTATGAAAACATAAAAACTTACGGAATGAATGTATTGCGAAACAATATACAAAACAGCCGCAATCTAATAAGATAACGTCACATTTTACACGTAAAGTTTGGTTGGAATAAATATCGAAATGTTAAATATCCCATTGAATTTCAATTTCAACGCTATATCTTTTTTTATAAATGCTTTAGTTAAATTATTGAATCTGCTCCAAAGGAGCCTAACAATAAGTATACGAATCTTAAGTATAATTCAATAATGAATTCTAGAATGGATTTCTTGTAATGTGGATCTCTGCTAATTGGCAGGAATTTAAATTAATTTGGTCAAAATAGTATATAACTGGTATGGATCACATGTCTGAGAATTTTAAACCTGGTTATCTTAAACCTCGTGATAAAGAGCCAGAGGACCCTTACAGTCATTTACAGAGTGTTCGCGATATTATGTAGAGTGAAGAACTCTAGGTATGTATGTATAACGGATAAATCTAGAATAGCAGAGTGGACGACGTAATTTAGGTTTTGTAGGGTTTTCGGGTTGACTGTTTTAAGGATCAAGTATAAGAGCATTTAAGTCACGTGACGTAAAATAAAGGATTTTACACAGTCTTTTTTGAGCGTTCGTCCTCGATTGATATTGACTGTTTTAAAAATCACGTATACACAGTCTTTCGGGCGCGTGTGTTCGCGATTACTGTTACGAATGAAGCACAAGTGTAGATTAGAAAACACGGCGTTCGTTTCTCCGAAGTCTTAAAGAGCTTGGACTGCACAATAATTGTCTAGCAAGTCTGTTATGATGACGTTCGAGCTTCTCTTTGTGCTTTATATTGATTTCTTGAATTGTCTCTTTAACAAGAGGTATTTTTAAGTCTCTGTGGATGTTTTCATTCCTCATATACCAAGGGGCACCGGTAATGAGCCGCAATGTCCTCGATTGTACTCTTTGGATTTTGTCGAGATTGCTCGAGCTTGCTTTGCCCCATAGCTGGGCACCGTATAACCAGATAGGTTTGATTGCACTGTTGTATAGCAGGACCTTATATCCAAGGCTTAGTTTTGAGTTCGCCTTTAGGAGCCAGTGAAGTTGATGGACCTTAAGTTTCAGTTGAGTTTTCTTGGTTTCGATATGACTTCTCCAGGTGAGTCGGCGATTCAGGTGGATTCCAAGGTATGTAACATGATCAGATTGAGAAAAAGGGATATTGCTTAGTTTCAATGTCGGACAAGTGCTAAAATTCAGTGTGAAAGTTACCTGTGTGCATTAAACCTGAGATGTACAACTAGATTCATAGATGCAATATCCTGCCTTTTCTGTGCGGCCATTATAGCGGTATCGTCGGCAAAAGTGGATGTTAGCACGTTTGGGCTGGTATGGATATCTGTGGTAAACAGAAGGTAAAGGATAGGCCCAATGACGCTTCCCTGCTGCACACCTGCTAGTATTTCGCGGTCATCGGTGACGTGTTGCCCACATTTGACTCTGAATCTGCGGTTTTCTAAGTAAGACTCAATAATTCGATGCGTATTTGCCGGTAAGTATTTGCAAATTTTGTAGGTCAAGCCAAAGTGCCAGACTTTGTCAAATGCTTGAGCAACATCCAGAATATTCTCGCCATTCAAATGATTTTTCAATTGCTTGGGTCAGACGGTTTACTTGTTCGATGGTGCTGTGACCTTCCCGGAATCCAAACTGATGGTCTGGTATTATGTTATTTGACACGAGGGTTTTATTTTCGATAAAAGACCTTTTTCGAATAGTTTGGATAAGCAGGAAAGCAAACTGATCGGCCTGTATGAGGAAGGTATTGGTTTGTCCTTTCCTGGCTTTAAAATCATTTGAATCAGAGAAATTTTCCACACTTTAGGAAGGTAACCATGTCTCAAAATAGAGTTAAATAATTTTGCCAGGAACATCACAGCAATATAGGGAAGTTTCAAGATTTTTTTACCTGGATTCACGGTTTCTTTAATGGATTCACGGTTTCTTTAATGACATTCAGAACTTCATTTGAGTTAGTAAACAGTGGAGTTACGGCAGACATTTTATCATCAGGTGGAAGGAGGTCGCTACTTGGGACAGATGGTTTGCAAACACATTGGCTTTTTCCTCTTCTGATATTGCCCACTCGCCATTTGCGTCGCGTATTGGAAATTGCGTTTCGGTAGGCATACTAGTATTTCTTAATGTTTTCCATAATGAGAATTTGGTGGAAGCTGTCGGAGTTAAACTTGCAATGAAACTAGCATGCTGTCTACTGTCTTCATTTCTAAGTGCGCTTTCAACCTTTTAGTAGCTTCAGTCAGCCAAATTCGGGCCGCTGGTGACCTATTTAGCTGCCATTCGTGACGAAACCTCCTTTTTTCACTCCATTTCCCGGTTAGTGTAAGTATTTAAACTATTTGTCGCTTTTATTTGTCTGTGTGTAGCGTGAATGGCCGCCTGTTCCAGGATCACGTTCAAGTTGGATTGTTGTTATCGATCTCTTCCGCGTTAGAAATTAGATGATTCGAATCTTAATGACTGCTAATGTACTTCCTGTATTTTAACCAGTTAGTTGTGTATGAAGTAAGCCTTAGTGGGTCGTCGACAAGTACTGTCTTCTCGTGAAGAAGAATTATAACTGGCGAGTGGTCTGACGAGTGGTCAGGCTTTTTGTTAATATTGAAGGCCACAAATCAAATGACTTATACGGGAGACTCATTTTTATTAATGAGAATTACCCTTTGTGTATAGTCTTCGAACTGTGCGTAGAGCAATCTTCAACGCGCAATATCATTTCCACCAATTCCGTTTCGCATGGGTCCAGGATCGTTGCCAAAGACTGCTGAAGAAAAACCTTGGCGGGTTTAGAAACAGCTGTACAGTCTGCCTGGCAACCGTAGCAAATACATTTCACCAATTTCTTCTTTTTAAGTTGATTCTGAAAAAGAAACAACATAAAGGTCTCGAACCAGAATAAAAAACTGCTCAAGTCATAATAATGATAAAAGACCGAATAAATAACAAAAAAACGAAAAAACTATTAAAAAGGATTGGTACGCCCTAATGTGCAACGCATGTATGAGTATATGTACGCACAAAAAACATGCACACTTTGATTGTGCTTTTTGCATTTGTGGTTTTCAACGAAGACCCATGCGAAACGGAATTGGTGGAAATGATATTGCGCGTTGAAGATTGCTCTACGCACAGTTCGAAGACTATACACAAAGGGTAATTCTCATTAATAAAAATGAGTCTCCCGTATAAGTCATTTGATTTGTGGCCGAAGTAATCGTTGCCAAAGACTGCTGAAGAAAAACCTTGGCGGGTTTAGAAACAGCTGTACAGTCTGCCTGGCAACCGTAGCAAATACATTTCACCAATTTCTTCTTTTTAAGTTGATTCTGAAAAAGAAACAACATAAAGGTCTCGAACCAGAATAAAAAACTGCTCAAGTCATAATAATGATAAAAGACCGAATAAATAACAAAAAAACGAAAAAACTATTAAAAAGGATTGGTACGCCCTAATGTGCAACGCATGTATGAGTATATGTACGCACAAAAAACATGCACACTTTGATTGTGCTTTTTGCATTTGTGGTTTTCAACGAAGACCCATGCGAAACGGAATTGGTGGAAATGATATTGCGCGTTAAAGATTGCTCTACGCACAGTTCGAAGACTATACACAAAGGGTAATTCTCATTAATAAAAATGAGTCTCCCGTATAAGTCATTTGATTTGTGGCCGAAGTAATCGTTGCCAAAGACTGCTGAAGAAAAACCTTGGCGGGTTTAGAAACAGCTGTACAGTCTGCCTGGCAACCGTAGCAAATACATTTCACCAATTTCTTCTTTTTAAGTTGATTCTGAAAAAGAAACAACATAAAGGTCTCGAACCAGAATAAAAAACTGCTCAAGTCATAATAATTGAAGGCCATATGTAGGTTGACTGGGAGATATAAAGTCCAATTTATTTTGACGTCGCATTAGACATTTATACAGCTGGTTTCCCCTAGGGTTTGCTAAATGGGATCCCCAGTGCGTATGTTTGGCGTTGTAGTCACCAGCAGCAATAAAGTTGCGTCCGAGACCATTGAAAAAGTTCAGAAGTATATCTTCTGATATCGCGAACCGCGGAAGGAAATATATTGCTAAAATGGTAAGAAAACTACCTTGAATCTGGATACGAATTGTTGTCGTTTGAAGGTAGTTATGTAAGAATCCTTCAGCTACTTCATGTTTCATTCGTTTTCGTATTAGGATACCAGTGCTCCCATGAGCCTTACCGTCGGGGTGGTGAGTACCATAAAATCTAAAATTAGGTATCTGAAAATTGTATTTGTCTGTAAGATGCCTTTCCGATAGTAGCATTATATTAATATTCTGCCGATCTAGGTACTCTGTCAGTTCGTGTCTATGTTGGTTCACACCGTTTGCGTTCCATGTACATATCTTAAGACGGCCTATTATTTGGTAAGTAGAATTTGAATTAACTGATTCTGGTTACGCATGAATTCTTGCACCATTGATTGCATAGTTGACATGAACATGTTTATACTCTGTACCAGTTGTTGAATCATAGATTCAGAGTTACCAAGTTGTTGCACTGGGGCATTAGGTGAATGCGCCCTTAGGACATTCGCGTATGTTATACCGTTTGTAATACCGTTTCTGTTTGAGCAAGGGCTTTTGTTTTTGTTGTCACTGGTTCTTTTTCTTTTGTTTCTGTTTTGTTTAGTTACTTTTTTGTTAGTTAAAAGTGTGCTATCTTTTTTGTGTGTTTAATTCAGTGTATTGTTTTATTTTGTTCACTTAATGTAGGTATGAATGTACAAGATGTGTTTTTTATGTTTTAATTTCAATGTTTAATCTAAATGTTTAGTTTCAAAATGTTTATGTGTTCACAGTGTTTTTTGTACAATAATTGTTTGTAAAAATATTTAATGTTCACAAAATTGGTTTGTAATTTAAATGTATTTTAATGTTCTATGTTCACACTGTTAGTTTTAATGTTTAATACGTTGCTTGTTATATATATACAATATTAAACTTCACTTTGTCACGGGGGGGAACTTTCGCACGATTTGAATTCCAGTTTACTATTAAAACCAATCTTCGCTTTGTGTGAGCCTATGAGCCGTTTTAGAACACACGCATAGGCTCGCCACAAAGCGACATTAACAATAACAAAACAAAAGGACAAGGGAGAATGTGCGAAAATATGAAAAAAGGGCTTGTGTACACAGCGGTGTCAATGTACTTGACTTTATTATTCATTTCGTTTATGCACACATGCCATCGCACATTCTCGATAGAAACAGTGCTGCTACAAATTGTAGCACTGTTTTAACATTCTGCCCCCCATGACTCGGTGATTACATACAATACTAAATACACTTATCAATTAAAAGGATTTCGGGCTGGACCAGTAAACACATAGCCCAGATGTGTTTTGTAGGCTTGGACTCTGCCAAGCCCAGTGGTGATGGCTCCCTCTTGTAGGATCACGGGGTAAACGTCTGCGCCGAATTCCAAGTCTATGGGAATGTTGCTTCTATGGTCGATGTCGGCACACGTGTCTGGAGAGAAGTTTGATGTCGGGTCCTCAATAAGTGGGTCGCAGTAGGGTTGTCGTGGCAATTCGTCGGTGATAAGCGCCTTCACCTTCAGCACCCATGTGCTCCGCATTTGCCGTGCCATCACCTTGAAGGAGGCAAACCGCTGATTTTCAAAGCGGAAGGACGGCAGGTTGAGGCACCTATATGTTGCTGTTGCGATGCGAGACACCGTCGACGAAGAGTTGAGAATACCCCTCACTGAAGCCCAAGAGTCGAAATCATCTTCTGCCACACGAACCGTCACCGTTGGCACAAATACAACGGACCTTTGGACGACTGGCTCAGCGGCAGTGGCATCAAATATCGACCGTGTCAGCTGTGGGGCGCCGTGCAAAGACGTGTGGTAACGGTGGTCGCATCTCCGACAACTCTCCAGTACCGGGCAGTCAGGCGCTAAGTGGCTCCGAGCCAGACAATTGCGGCAGTACCCCTGTCGGTCAACCGCTTCGTACCGTGTCTTCGGCGACATTTCTCGGAAACGCCGACAAGACTTCAAGGCGTGGTCCTCTTGACAAAGACCACAGGAGTACTGCCAGCCGCCTGGGCGCTCGCGTCGGCTTCGGTGACGATCTAGGCGGTCATCAGAGCGTTCACGTCTCGGTAGGTAGCCGGCCATCTCTAGAGGAAGATACAAAAACAAGTTTTTGAAGTTTTGGATAATGGATGGAGTCAAAAAGCCTAGTCAGTCAGAAAACAGCTTGATGACTTTAGTAATAGGACGTCCGATTGTGCCGTTGGTAGTCAATATGTCCACAACCCTGATATTGTTGTCTGTGCCGGGGTGAGTTCCGACAATACGACCCATCTTCCACTCGTTGGGAGACAACTTTTCGTCCTTAATGACGACAAGATCGTTAATTTTAATGTTATCTTGCTGATACTTCCATTTGTATCTTCGATGCAGCTCTTTTAAATATTCAGACTTCCATCGTTGGCAAAAATTTTGTAAGATCATTTTTAATCTTTTCCATCTGTTGGCTAGGGTTAGATTATCTTCGGAAATATCAGGCTCAGCTGGAGCAAGAATCGAAGTACCGATGAGAAAATGTCCTGGTGTCAAAGGGGATAAATCTGATGGGTCATCGCTGGCAGGGCTTAAAGGTCTAGAATTGAGGCAGGCCTCTATACGAGCTAATATTGTTGTGAGTTCTTCGAAGGTAAAGTTCATTTGCGGATTCAGCTTGCGCAGATGAGTTTTAAAAGACTTAACTCCCGCCTCCCATAGGCCACCCATATGAGGAGCTCCAGGAGGTATGAATTTCCATTCAAGCTTCTGGTAAATATTCTGCTGGATGGTACGAGTCTGAAAGGATTTTATGAACGCAATCCTATCCTTTCGCATCATTTCCGCTGCACCTACAAAATTTGTACCATTATCAGAATATATTCTCGCAGGGCATCCCCGTCTTCCTACAAATCTGGAAAACGCGGCCAAAAATGGTTGTGTTGATAAATCGCTCGTTGCTTCTAAGTGGACAGCCTTTGTCGCAAAGCACACGAATATGCAGACATAACCTTTGGTGATTAGACAAGCGCGTCCCGTGAAATTTCTAATAGGAAAGGGTCCAGCAAAAGATAAGGCAGGTGATTGTACAAGGCGTCCATTGGCTCTGATAACACCTTTTTGGTCTAAAAAAGGATTAAGAGTTAGGAGGCAGCTGCTTGGCGAAATGCGATTCTTTTGAAGTAAAGATTGATACTCAGCTTGAAAATGATGTTTTTGTGTTAGAACAAGGAGTCGTATCATAACATCTTGGATCTCTACCGCTGTAATTTCCTTGGATGAAATTCTCAGGTGAGTCCTATTTACGCCGGTATTTCGCCAGAATCTGAGGACATATGCCAATAATTTGTAGGCTCGAGATAAGGAGGAAAATCTAGCCAAAGGGTCTTCAAATGTGGTTGTAGCAAGAACTTTGACCGGTTTTGACTCCAGATTTGTGTCTTCCAAATTTTCGTATCTAGGCCATCGATCTTTTGGAAATTTTAGCCATGGGGGCCCCTGCCACCATAGACGATGAGATATTAGATCATCTGGAGAGCAGCCTCGGCTGGCGATGTCAGCAGGGTTACATTCGAAATCTACGTGTCTCCAGTTTTCATTTCCAACATTTTCCAGAATAGTAGACGTTCTGTTGCCGACGAAAGTACTCCATGAACAGGGTGGTTTTGTAAGCCAGGCCAGCACGATCGTTGAATCCGTCCAGTAATGTGTAGCTACATTTGCTAGTTGAAAATTTGGAACAACTGCTGCTGCTAATTCTGAAAGAAGAATAGCTCCGCAAAGTTCCAGTCGTGGTAACGAGACTTTTTTTTATTGGTGCGACACGAGTTTTCGCAGCAAGAAGAGAAGTATGTGTCGTGTTATTTGGAAATTCAATTCGAATGTAGAGTGCAGCAGCATAAGCGCTTTCTGATGCGTCACAAAATCCATGGATTTCAACCTGACTTAATGGCAGAAATTGAATCCATCGAGGAATTTTTATTGTGTCTATTAACGGGCAATTTTTTACGAAATTGTTCCAATTCATTTGAGTAATTGGTTTCAACGAGTCATCCCAATTTATTTTGTCTAGCCAGACTTGCTGCATAATCAGCTTAGCCACTATAATCACTGGAGCCAGCCATCCGCAAGGGTCGAAAAACTTGGCTATGGTCGACAGAACTTCTCTTTTGGTACACGATTGTTTTTCTTCGATAAGTGGCGAGGTAAAAGTGAAGCAGTCAGCTGATATATGCCATCTGATCCCCAAAGTCTTCGTTGAGGATCCTTCCGAAATATCCAACCAATTGACGGGTAAAATTTGTTCTGGAGGCAGGTCTTCAATCACCAAAGGATTATTCGAGCTCCATTTCCTAAGTTCGAAACCTGCTGAGTCCAGGGCTGAAATTAATTCCCTTCGGTAATTTACAGCTTCTTCTATGGTGTGGCCGCCTGCTAGGACATCATCAACGTATAAATTTTGTCGTATTATTTGAGAGGCTAAAGGGTATTTGTCTTCCACATCTTCCGCATGTTGAAGAAGTGTCCGAATTGCGAGGAATGGGGCGCAATTTACTCCAAATGTGACAGTTAGAAGCTCAAAATCTTCCACTGGATCTTTTGGCGACTTTCGAAACAGAATTCTCTGATATTTGGCTTGGCTAGGGTCTAACAATATTTGGCGGTACATTTTAGTTACATCGGCATTGAATGCGTACTTGAAACTTCAGTATCTGCAAAACGAGATCTTGTTGGAGAATTGGTCCAGGATGTAAAATGTCGTTCAAGCTTTTTTGTTTGAGGTGGGGCTGGATGCATTAAACACGACTCTAAGTTTTTTGGTCACTCGATCTGGTTTAATCACAGCGTGATGTGGTAAGTAGTAATGAGGGTATTCATTTACTTCCGACGGCGAAATTTTCCTCATGTGACCTAGTTCGAGGTATTCCAGAATGGACTGATCATATTGCTCCTTAATTTCCGGTGTCCTAAGAAGTTTCTTTTCCATTCTATGGAATTGTGCCATGGCGATATTTCTCGACGTACCCAGTTCTTCACAAGTTTTGAACGGCAGAGTGACGACGTATCTTCCAGAATCATGGCGACGAGTTGTAGCGCTAAAGTTATCCTCGCTGTACGTGTCTTCTTCTGACCTCAAAATCTTTTTTGGGGTCTCCTCCACCTCCCAAAAACGTGTTAGAATTTGTTCGATTGACACTGTACTGCACAGTGAAATTTGATTTTTATTTTCTATTTGTTGATTGACGGGTCCGCCAATCACCCAGCCAAAAACTGTTTTTTGTGCCATAAAAGATCCAACTGATTGCGTCGGAGCACCAATAGTGAATATTAAGGGGCCGATATCTATTCCAATCAATAGATCAACTGGCCGACTTTTATAAAAACGAGGGTCTGCCAGCTCAAATTTGGCAGTTTCAAAACAGGTGCCCATACTTCTAGCCCAAAACTAGGGTCCACGCGAGAACAAAGGTTAAAAAGACAGGCTTTTGTAGATGTTTCAGACACGGTTTGACTTAAACCGGTTACGTGCACGAGATTTCGTTTAGTTGGAAGCTTCAAACGATTTTTAAGTTTTTCCGAGATAAACGTGGCTTGAGATCCCGGGTCAATTATATCACGGGCATCATATCTTTGTCCTCTAGATTCAATTTGGACAATAGCCGTAAACAACAAGGTTTCTCGATTTCGATTATTTTTACCCTCTTGGAGGGTCATGGCAGTGACACTAGGAGATTCTAAGTTCTGTGTGGACTGTATCAAGGTTGTTAGGGCTGATGCACTTGTACTAGGGCGTACATCAGCCTGTGTTGTATCGCCCCCTGTAGAGTTGGCCTCATTGCCTTTATGCAGCAAACTGTGGTGTTTAAGCTTACAATCTCTACAGGTGTAGCGACTTTTGCAATCTCTCACTCCATGATTAGAAGAGAGACCATTGTAGCATAAATGTGAAGCTTTTACGATATGTATTCGATCATTGATGCTTTTCGCAAGAAATCTTGGACAAACTCTCAAGAAATGCTCTTCTCTACAAAGTTGGCAGTTTGGCGTACCATTTGTATAAGAGTCTTCGCGCGTTTTTACATGATTTTTATTTTTAAACCCCGTGACATTTGAGTTCTGTGAAATATTTGTTTGAAAAGAGATAACGCGAGTGTCTTTTTTGCCATAATCTGATCGAGGCTGATTAATTTTCGAGGTCGATGCTGAAGGTAGTTAGGGTTTGAATACATCCATTGACCGTGCGCTGCAACTTCTGTATTGATGAACCAGATTCTGAGGAGACCTGGGGCAAATTAAACAATGTCTTTAGCTGTTCGTTTATTTGCATTCGCTTGTTTTCGTAACGTGCAACCAAATTTCCCCACGCAATATCGAAACCCTCGTTTGTCAAAAAAAATTTGGGTAATAATTTCCCTGGCTTCTCCTGCTGTTTTTTTGTTAAGGTGAAACAGTTTTTCAACCTTGCTTAATTTTGAATTATTTATGTAAATCGCCGAAAATAGATCTCTAAATGTTGGCCATTTTTGGTACCCCCCCTGGAAATGTGTCAGTGTCGCAGGGTGGTACTCGAGAAATTGAAGAAAGATTATTATCGTGATCCTGTATCACCAGTGTCGATGTTCTTTCCTGCTTTTCCTTGGTTTGGCGTTCGGAAATTGTCTGGATCTCGTCATTCAATGCGCTGAGTACGTTTTTATAACTGGAGAGCGCCTCCTTGTAGTGTTTTCTCAACTTCATCTTATCAATAGGTGTCTCTCCAGCTATTTCCTCTCGATCTCGGCACTCCAGATATGATCGCTTTACTTGATCCACAGAGAATTGAGCTCCACTCGTAATACTTCCAAGGCATGTAAGCTTTCTTCCGATTATGTGACTGAATAGACGGATTCGAAGTCCATCAAATCATTGACACAGTTGACAAATTTGTCTGTCAATGCCTTTGCCATTTTTGCACCCTCAATATAGTAGCAGCAAAAAACTTTTTCAAAAAAAATGCAGGAAATTTTTTCAGAAAATCGCCAAAAAGTTTTCCGAAAAATCGCCAAAAAGTTTTCAAAAAATCGCCAAAAAGTTTTCAAAAAATCGCCAAAAAGCTTTCAAAAAATCGCCAAAATGTTTTCAAAAAATCGCCAAAAAAATTTCAAAAAATCGCCAAAAAAAAGTTTTCGAAAAATTGCCAAAAAGTTTTCAAAAAAATTGTCAAAACTTTTTCCAAGAAATCACCAGAATTTTTTCAAAAAAAAATCTGCCGCCAAAAGTTTTTCAAAAAGTCGCCAAAAATGTTTTCACAAATTTTTATAAGGTCGCCAACAGGTTTACAAAAATTCTCCAACAATTTTTAAAATTCGCCACAAAAATTTTCTCAAGGTTTGCCAAGAATTATTCTAAATTTTCGCAAAAAAAAATCAACTTAATCAGCTATCCAAAAAATAAATTGCTTCAAGTTGTGTTTCAAAGTTGTGTTACGAAATTTATTTCAAAAAAGAAAATGGCATCCAAGTTAGCCATCAAAGATTTTTCCATCAAGGGGAATTTTCCATCATGCAAGTTCGTTGGAAAACAAAAATTCCAATTTTTGCGTATCAAAATTTGTCGAGAAAAAATTTAGAAGATTTAGATCTTTGGCATTGAAAATTTTTCCATTGCGAATTCACCAAACAATTATTTTTCGTAACATATAATTTTCCAAATTTCAAACTTTCAGTTTAATGGCGTCGTTTGCGACCGAAGTTTCCAGCAATTGGTATAAATTTCCAATGGAATGGAAGAAATAAAGATGGCCGCTAGCGATCCAAGTAAGAGTCAAGTGTCTATGTTGTTGTAGATTTTGATTCGGTCCAAAATCAAGAAAGTTATGTCCAGGGTCATGCAGCATAACTTTGCTTCAATGTCGGGCACGTAATAGCAGCCGTGCCGTGTCTATAGCTGCACCCTCATCATTTGCTTGTTTTTTTGTGCTAAGTTCTTGGGTACTTACTACTTCTTCGCTGGGTTTTGTGGTTATGCTTTGTACCTCTCACAGCGAATTTGTCCTTCTGAAGTCTTCTAGGGGTCGTTTGTGGCGGGGTCCTTAGCGTCCTTCAATATGGCTTCCAAAATGGCGTCCTCAAATATGGCGGTGGCGTCCTTCAAAATTATGGCGGTGGCGTCCTTCAAAATTATGGCGGTGGCGTTTTTTCACAATATAAATTTTTTGCTTTATACACTTACACACTTTTTTTCTCGGGTGTAATTTCACTGGCCATTATCCGGCTCGAAGGACCAAAATGTTTGAGCAAGGGCTTTTGTTTTTGTTGTCACTGGTTCTTTTTCTTTTGTTTCTGTTTTGTTTAGTTACTTTTATGTTTAGTTAAAAGTGTGCTATCTTTTTTGTGTGTTTAATTCAGTGTATCGTTTTATTTTGTTCACATAATGTAGGTATGAATGTACAAGATGTGTTTTTTATGTTTTTATTTCAATGTTTAATCTAAATGTTTAGTTTCAAAATGTTTATGTGTTCACAGTGTTTTTTTTTTTGTACAATAATTGTTTGTAAAAATATTTAATGTTCACAAAATTGGTTTGTAATTTAAATGTATTTTAATGTTCTATGTTCACACTGTTAGTTTTAATGTTTAATATGTTGCTTGTTATATATATACAATATTAAACTTCACTTTGTCACTTTGTCACGGGGGGGGGGAAACTTTCGCACGATTTGAATTCCAGTTTACTATTAAAACCAATCTTCGCTTTGTGTGAGCCTATGAGCCGTTTTAGAACACACGCATAGGCTCGCCACAAAGCGACATTAACAAAACAAAAGGACAAGGGAGAATGTGCGAAAATATGAAAAAAGGGCTTGTGTACACAACGGTGTCAATGTACTTGACTTTATTATTCATTTCGTTTATGCACACAAGCCATCGCACATTCTCGATAGAAACAGTGCTGCTACAAATTGTAGCACTGTTTCAACAGTTTCCGTCGCAAGAGTAAACTGAAGTTTGTTTACCATGGAGTGGACGTTAAAATTCTCTTTTTCTAGTGCTCGTTCTACTTCATCTGGTCCTACAAATGATTCAATGCCTTTTAAGATTACCGCGATACCCTTACTACTCTTTAGACGATAAGTGTAAAATTTTTATGTCTATCGTTTAAATAACTAGAAATAGCGCGAAAGCCGTTTTCGGTGTATGTCTGAATTTTGTCTCGTTAATTTTCTCTTTCTTTATTGGCACTATGTGAAAGCCACCAGTACCAACAAGTTGGGCAATGATATTTACTAGCTCATTTGAGCTACTCTCACGTAGGTATATTGGGGGCGGCCTTGAAGTTGCGGCATTTGCCGAGGAAGAAGACTGAGGTTCTCCTTCACTCAGCAATGCAAACCGGTTATTACCCATGACTGATGTTGGTGGTTCTTCACCGTTCTTAATTTTGGAACTCTTTTTTATTTAGAGTTAACTTTGGCAGGGCTGGATTTACGCTTTATTGTAATGTAGCGATCTATGCCTGTCTGTACCGCCTTTAATGGTTTGTCGTTGTTTTCCTGTGTTTTTCTATGTTCGCTGTGCTTCCACCTTTTTTGTTATTATTGTTGTTGCTAGCACTGTCTGGTGAGAGAGTTTTTTGTCTTAGCGGCGTTACCTCTCTCATTCCATTGTTTACATCGGCATTTATCGCGAAGTATGCATTCCGCGAACTTACACTGCAGCAAGAGTCTCTGCGTTGTTCTAACTCTTGAGTGAGACAATGGCTCATCAAGCTGTGAGTTTGTTTACCTGTGTGCGTGTCTTTTTATTTTGGTTGTTTTGTTACACTGATTCTTACACAACTGGATTTGTTGTTCAACTCAAAATTTATGTTGTCAAAAAACTGCTTGAGTTCCTTACAAGTTAATACTTATAATGAATTCAAACAATTTTAGATAACTATTTTACCGGCAATTAAATTTATTTTTGCACTCTTCATGCTTATTTTATTTTATTAGAATTAATTTCTGAGAGGAGCGCTTTCAACGACCGTTCTCTTCGCGAGCGGAGAGCTAAACTATATCTGTCCATCTGAAATCAGTGTAATACTACACACTCGAGTCAATTGCAGCAACAAAGTAGAATATTTGTTTAATAGAAAACGACTATGCGAAAAGTGAACCTGTCAAATTGCGCTCAGCCAAAGTCAACGTATAACGAAATCTATGGGGCTGTGGCATTGATGGCAGTACAGTGCTATCTGTTATTTATCTCGTTAACTTTTCCACCCAAAATTCACGTGAAACGTATTTTATTACAATAATTTTCACAATTATCAGAAATTTTAATTTTCGCAACGAATTTTTCACCTTAACATCGTCCAAAATCATCAAATAATGCAATTAAATCCAAAATGTGGACGTTTTTCAGGAATTTTCGGAGTTTTCACTTATAGTTTTTTATTTTGCCACTCGAAAAGCCATTTCAGAAAAATTTGAGCCAAGTTTGCCCAGCCGTTCTCAATTGATGATATATACATTTTTCACACCATTTGTATATAGGGGAAAAATTAATTTTCTTTTTTTTCTTTTTTTTTAATGTGGACAACATCTAAGCATCGAATGAGACCGATCCCATGCCCCAAAAGTGGTCCCTCCCAGAGATATGCCCGTTTTATGAAGTGAAGTCGACGATTCTAAGCGCAAGTAGAAAGGGACCTAATATTTTGAATGGCTCTCCTGGCTCTGAAAGGGTTGTCACGGACCCGAAATCATGATAAAAGTAGTGTGCAGCCACGAAAATCAATGTCACTTTGCCATTTTGTTAAAAACTTGTCTTCTATTTAAATATCGAAGCAAGAGGTCTTGAGCCGGTTTAATCCCTGTTCAATGTGTAAAAGCAACAGACCGAAATAAAACAAACGAGCTAAACATACGTACATGCACGGCACGGCACACAAGTTGACATAGTCAACTAAACTCTTTTTACAACACACACGTGTTGTAAAAGAAATCTATTGATGGCTCTCGATGTGGAGTCTCTTTAGAGGTGGCAAGGGTGAGTTGTATTTTCGAGGGCAATTGTGTGAAGAAAACTTGAAAAGTAAGGTTTACAACAGTAGTTCTCATTCGTTTGGGGAGAGCGCGGCCTTATAGAGATCGGTTTTGCTTTAAAAAATTGCAGCAAGGCTTTCTGAAGAGGGTTGTCAAGGACCCGAAATCATGATAAAAGTAGTGTGCAGCCAAGAAAATCAATGTCACTTTGCCATTTTGTTAAAAACTTGTCTTCTATTTAAATATAGAAGCAAGAGGTCTTGAGCCGGTTTAATCCCTGTTCAATGTGTAAAAGCAACAGACTGAAATAAAACAAACAAGCTTAACATACTTACGTGCACGGCACGGCACACAAGTTGACATAGTCAACTAAACCTTTTTACAACACACATGTGTTGTTGTCACTTTGCCATTTTGTTAAAAACTTGTCTTCTATTTAAATATAGAAGCAAGAGGTCTTCAGCCGGTTTAATCCCTGTTCAATGTATTAAAAAAACGTTGTATTGAGTCACAAAACATTTTTTTGTCATCCCTAATTATCAACAGCTGATCAACAGCTGTTAAATACTAAGTATGTTTGTCTTTTTTTAGGATAATGTAAGCAAAAGAAGATAGGATTAAATTATCCCGTTATGCTTATTTATAAGCCCTTTTATGAAAATGAATAAACACAGTCTATCCAGAAACAGCCGACAAATTTGGCTTTTTATTTCAAAATAGATATGAGCATTTTTGAGCGCTTAGAATTAGATAATTTACATTGGCGCTATTGAGTGCCTGCAAAACCATCACATCTCAATTAGCTATTGCCAGTGGCGTTCTTAAGCGCCGGCACACTATAGGCAGCATAGTCACATTTCTACACTCAACCTTACATGGCGATCCTGCCAAACTCGGTGGACAACATACTGCTGGAACTTGCCTTACCATCATCTGCCGTTTTCCAGCAACAAAAGGCGGTAAGCATCGAGGAATGCCTCAAGCGGCAACAACGACGCAAAGAAGAAGAGTTGACGAGGATTCCCGCGACATTAAAGCCGAAGCAGAGAAGGGGCGGCCGCATTGTAAAGCTAAGGAGGCAATTGGCAGACCTGAAGTCTAGGGTATTTAGCAATCCACCACTACCTTGGCACCTGGCATCACAAATGTGGCTACATATTGATACTTTAGAAGTACAATTAGAAACAAAAAAATGAACACAATAAAAGAAAAAAATACTACACTAGTCACAACACAATTTTATTTATTGAAAAGAAAACATGGAAGAAGATACATATACTTATATATATATATATATATATATATATATATATATATATATATATATATATATATATATATATATATATATATATATATATATATATATATATATATATATATATATATATATATATATATATATATATATATATATATATATATATATATATATATATATATATATATATATATATATATATATATATATATATATATATATATATATATATATATATATATATATATATATATATATATATATATATATATATATATATATATATATATATATATGTTTTTATACATAAAAAAATATTAACTTAAAACGCGATTGCTAACAATAAAACAATGAATATTTATTATTTTGTACTTCCGAAAATGTCGAAATAATAAGTTGACAACTGTTTACATAGAGTTGTAGAAATTAAAAGAAACCGGTATTTGAAGTAACCATATTGGCCACAAAACGTTACATTGTTGCATTTTAGCATAGAAGCAGTGCTGTATTTTAATATAGAAGCAGTGCAGACACGGTGCAAAAAAAAAGTAAAATATTTATAAATTATATTAATGGAGGAAATTTTGGAGTGTATAAAAGAATTAGAAAAGTTAAAATTGAATTTAAAGAAAATTCGTAAATATAGCTTTTACGAATAAGTATATACATTATAAGTTAGAAAGATTGAATATATTGCAAAATACGGTTGATAGGGCATTAGAAGGCATCAAAGTGAAACAAAGCGAGTATATTGAAGACAAAAATATTTTTACATTCGAATTACGGTTTGAGGAAATTAAGAGAGAAACAGAGGAAATTTTGAAAAAATTAGAGGTAAAAGAAACCGGCTGCAAGAAGGAGATTTACCGAATATGGCACAATTTGACATTTCAATGGTAGGTAAAAATCTACAAGTCTTCAAGGGGACACTTAAGTACTTGGAGGATTTTTTAACGCAGAATGAATTACTGCATGATTTATTGAGAGAAGAAGATAGAGAAATTTTCATAAAGTACGTCTATAATTTCAAGTTATCAACACAGGTGCGGAGCATTTTAGGTCGGGCTAATAAACCAACTACATCTGTGCACTTAAAGAAATGTTTGGAAGAGGCATATCCTAACCCTTCAACACTGCAACAGGTTTTAACCGAATTAGGTAGTGTTAAACAAGGAAATTCTAATATAACCGAATTTAGAGAAAAGATTTCGGAATTGTCAGTTCAGTTAAGCGCATTTGAGATGGGAAGCTTAACAAACCCATCTGAGGAGACTAAGAATGCCATTTATAAGGTAAGCGATAATATGGCCCTTAACGTTTTTATGAAAGGGGTAAAAGCGGATTATCAACCTCTGTTATTGGCAAATATACCAATCACGTTAAATGAGGCAGCGCAGAAGTGTGTGACAGCAAAAAGAAGTTTAGGCCTAGAAAACAAAAATTTATTTAAGGTCAAAGGATTGGAGTTGCGTGGTAGGACTAACAGATACGATAACAGATACTATCACAGGTACAATGACAGACATGGAAACGTCTATAATGGCAGGTTCGAGGCAGTTGGAGACTATCACGGTGGAAATCATGGCAACTACAGCAACGGCAGAAGAGGTTACCAAGATAAGAACCGCGGCGAAAGAAACGAGTATGCTGGCGGATTTGGAAATAACAGCACGAATAAGAAGAGTTATGGTGGAGCAAACAATAGTGCAAGAGGGAAAAGATTTAGTAACAGTAGATATAATGATCAGAAGAGCAGAGAATTCAGAGCATTTACTTACACTGAACAACTGGGAAACTGCGAAGGCCGGGAGACCGAAGACGTTGTCCACGAAGGCCAAATATAAGAATTTTTAATATATCTGCAAAAGCCAATGCATTTATCGAGTTAGAATGCAAAAACATAAACAAAAAATTAAAGTTTTTAATTGACACTAGAGCAGACATTTCTCTTTGTAAGGACCAGAATTTCTGCAACATAAATACCATGAAATCGGCAAAACTGTCAGGAATAAAAGAGGAGGAAGTACAATGTGTCTGGGCTACAAATTTGGAATTATTAATTGAAACAATGATTATATCACATGATTTCTACGTAGTCGAAGACAACTTCCCAATTTCAACCGATGGGATAATTGGTAGGGAAATTCTAACTAGGTTCATGTGCAAGATACACTTTAAAACTTTTACAATATCATATAACATAAATAATTATTAAATAATTTTACCCATGAATTCGAGCACTTTGGAGAACAATAATATAATTATTCCACCAAGGACGGAAGGGATTTTTCCACTCAATATTCATTTAGAAGAGGATAGTTAAGTACTAAATAAGGAGCTGATGACCGGAGTATTCCTGGCAAATTGTTTAATTCCAGCTCATGGTGTGGTACATGTCAAATTATTGAATGTTACTGATACAGAGTCAATCATAGAAAATATTGACTGTGAGATTCATCCGTTGAAAGAATACGACATATGCACTGTGAGTACAAAATTAGAAACCAATAGAATGTATGCTATATTGAACAGTGGCGATATACGCAAGAGAGTCCCTTACAGACATTTTACGTGAATACCAAGATATTTTTCATCTCCCAGGGGAAAAATTAAGTGTGAACAATTTTTATAACAACGTGTACAGAACACTGATACGACACCTGTTAATATAAAAAATTACAGATTACCGCAGTCGGAGATGAAGGAAAATGATAAAAAAGTGAAGGATATTCAGGAAAATGACATAATAGAGCAATCAGTTAGTCCGTACAACTCACCATTATTAATTGTACCAAAGAAGTCGACTGGTGACTAGAAAAAATGGCGACTGGTAATAGATTTCAGGAAGCTGAATGATAAGATAGTTAACGACAAGTTTCTATTAACAAGAATTGAAGAAGTATTAGACAGGCTTGGCAGAGCCAGATATTTTTCCACACTGGACATGACAAGCTCTTTTCATCAAATAAACCTGCATGAGTATTCACGTCCTCTCACTGCTTTTTCACCATGAAATAGTCATTTCCAGTTTAAACAGCTGCCATTCGGATTGAAAATATCATCTAATAGTTTTCAAAGAATGCTAACGATTGCGTTGAGCGGAATGGATGCGGCAGCTTTCCTTTATGTGGAGGAAATAATTGTTTTTGGATGTAGTTTAAAACACCACAATGACAATCTAAAAGCGGTATTTCGAATATTAAAGAGGTTCAACTTAAAGCTAAACATGAATAAGTGTAAATTTTTAAAACCAGAAGTTGTATACTTAGGTCACATGATTACGGGTAAAGGGGTAAAAACAGACCCAACTAAAGATCAGGCCATAAAAAGCTATTCAGCGCCGAGAAATGCAGATGAAGTTAGGAGGTTTGTGGCCTTCTCAAATTATTACAGGCGATTTATACCGAATTTTGCCGATCTGGCAAAACGCTTAAACGAGCTATTGAAGAAAAACAAATCTTTCGAGTGGAGAAATGAATGTCAAATGGCGTTTGAAACATTAAAGAATAAACTGCCAAAACCACCTATTTTAAAATACCCAGACTTTTCAAAGAAATTTATTTTAACAACGGATGCGTCAAATTACCCACTTGGAGCGGTCTTATTACAGGGAGATGTAGGCTCTGATTTGCCCATTTCATATCAAGTACATCACTGGCAAAACACATTACATTGGGGAATTAATTTTTGACCCTATCTTTATGGGAGAAGATTTGTGGTAGTTACATACTACAGGCCTCTTGTATCACTATTTTCGCATAAGATTCCGTCTTCGAAAATGACGAGAATTAGGATGGATTTAAGTGATTATGATTTTGATATAATTTATAAAAAAGGAAAGATGAATACCAACGCGGATGCGTTGTCGAGAATAAAATTAAATAGCGAGGCATTAAGATCAATGATTCCAATAAGGAAAGACACTGATGAAAAAGTTATGGCAGTAACAAGAAACATGAAAAAAGACTATATCTCCTGAAAGCACGGGAGCGACGTATTCGTCAGATGAGGGAACTTAAGTTCAGGTATGACAAGAGGGTGCGTAAATCATCCGTCATGACGAATGGTAATGAAGTTGTTGCGGTATATGGTGATAGTCCAATAAACACGACGCTGATTTTGGAGCAACTGATATAGAAGATGACAAGAATGAATATACGAGAGTTGGCGTTAAAAGCACGTCCGCTGAAGAGTTCAAACAATTTTTTAATGGTATACAGACTAAAAGATATACAAAGATAATATTATATAGTAATCCAGAACGAATTATATGCAAGGACACGTAATTGAAATTAATCAGTGAATATCACGATTCACTACACGGGGGACACTTAGGTGTCAGAAAAACAATTTTGAAATTAAAACAACGGTACATATGGAAGAATATGTACAAAATGGTGAAGAACTACGTTTCTTGCTGCAAGTTATGCCAAACAAATACACAAACTGTACATACGAAAGAAAAATTTACATTGACGCATACACCAGGAACAAGTTTTGAAGTGGTATCGATTGATACAGTAGGTCCATTGAGGTTGTCGAATCATAACAGGAATATCCTTACAATACAGTGCGATTTAACTAAGTATATTGTAGCATTTCCGATGAAATCCAAAGAGGACAGAATTCACGAATCAATTACTGTCAGAGATATATGGTCTTTTGGATATTAAACAGACCTTTAGTGCACCGTACCATCATGAAACATTAGGATCTATAGAGCGAAACCATAGGGTGCTTAATGAATTTTTCTTGAATTTCTCCAAGAACGACGAATGGGACACTTGGGTACTTTATTTTGCCTACAATACTACGCCTCACGTAGATACGGGCTACACTCCGTACGAATTAGTATTCAGTAAACTTCCATACTTGCCATGCAATGAAATGAACAATGTAAATAAAGTGTTCAATACTGAAAACTGTGCCAATGAACCTAAGCTAAGATTAAAATTTTCTCTGGATAAACCAAAAAAATTGATGGAAAAAACGAAAATAAAAAGAGTTCTTCAAGATGAAAAGTCAAAACCACTTAATTTAAAAGTAGGATTTCTTGTACTTCTAAAAATTATTAATAGAAAGAAAAATCAACCACCGTATCAGGGACCTTATAGAATAATAAGTATGGAAGGAGTAAATACTAAAATAGATGTACGAGGGCGGTTCGGAAACTTCTTAGCCTAGCACAAAAAGCGCGGTATAAACAGAAAAAAGTTAAGTGTTTTGGAAACTTCCATCTCTGCTATGAACACATGTTAAATTTTGAATATTTATTATTTTGTACTTCCGAAAATGTCGAAATAATAAGTTGACAACTGTTTACATAGAGTTGTAGAAATTAAAAGAAACCGGTATTTGAAGTAACCATATTGGCCACAAAACGTTACATTGTTGCATTTTAGCATAGAAGCAGTGCTGTATTTTAATATAGAAGCAGTGCAGACACGGTGCAAAAAAAAAGTAAAATATTTATAAATTATATTAATGGAGGAAATTTTGGAGTGTATAAAAGAATTAGAAAAGTTAAAATTGAATTTAAAGAAAATTCGTAAATATAGCTTTTACGAATAAGTATATACATTATAAGTTAGAAAGATTGAATATTTTGCAAAATACGGTTGATAGGGCATTAGAAGGCATCAAAGTGAAACAAAGCGAGTATGTATATTGAAGACAAAAATATTTTTACCTTCGAATTACGGTTTGAGGAAATTAAGAGAGAAACAGAGGAAATGTTGAAAAAATTAGAAGTAAAAGAAACCGGCTGCAAGAAGGAGATTTACCGAATATGGCACAATTTGACATTTCAATGGTAGGTAAAAATCTACAAGTCTTCAAGGGGACACTTAAGTACTTGGAGAATTTTTTAACGCAGAATGAATTACTGCATGATTTATTGAGAGAAGAAGATAGAGAAATTTTCATAAAGTACGTCTATAATTTCAAGTTATCAACACAGGTGCGGAGCATTTTAGGTCGGGCTAATAAACCAACTACATCTGCGCACTTAAAGAAATGTTTGGAAGAGGCATATCCTAACCCTTCAACACTGCAACAGGTTTTAACCGAATTAGGTAGTGTTAAACAAGGAAATTCTAATATAACCGAATTTAGAGAAAAGATTTCGGAATTGTCAGTTCAGTTAAGCGCATTTGAGATGGGAAGCTTAACAAACCCATCTGAGGAGACTAAGAATGCCATTTATAAGGTAAGCGATAATATGGCCCTTAACGTTTTTATGAAAGGGGTAAAAGCGGATTATCAACCTCTGTTATTGGCAAATATACCAATCACGTTAAATGAGGCAGCGCAGAAGTGTGTGACAGCAAAAAGAAGTTTAGGCCTAGAAAACAAAAATTTATTTAAGGTCAAAGGATTGGAGTTGCGTGGTAGGACTAACAGATACGATAACAGATACTATCACAGGTACAATGACAGACATGGAAACGTCTATAATGGCAGGTTCGAGGCAGTTGGAGACTATCACGGTGGAAATCATGGCAACTACAGCAACGGCAGAAGAGGTTACCAAGATAAGAACCGCGGCGAAAGAAACGAGTATGCTGGCGGATTTGGAAATAACAGCACGAATAAGAAGAGTTATGGTGGAGCAAACAATAGTGCAAGAGGGAAAAGATTTAGTAACAGTAGATATAATGATCAGAAGAGCAGAGAATTCAGAGCATTTACTTACACTGAACAACTGGGAAACTGCGAAGGCCGGAAGACCGAAGACGTTGTCCACGAAGGCCAAATATAAGAATTTTTAATATATCTGCAAAAGCCAATGCATTTATCGAGTTAGAATGCAAAAACATAAACAAAAAATTAAAGTTTTTAATTGACACTAGAGCAGACATTTCTCTTTGTAAGGACCAGAATTTCTGCAACATAAATACCATGAAATCGGCAAAACTGTCAGGAATAAAAGAGGAGGAAGTACAATGTGTCTGGGCTACAAATTTGGAATTATTAATTGAAACAATGATTATATCACATGATTTCTACGTAGTCGAAGACAACTTCCCAATTTCAACCGATGGGATAATTGGTAGGGAAATTCTAACTAGGTTCATGTGCAAGATACACTTTAAAACTTTTACAATATCATATAACATAAATAATTATTAAATAATTTTACCCATGAATTCGAGCACTTTGGAGAACAATAATATAATTATTCCACCAAGGACGGAAGGGATTTTTCCACTCAATATTCATTTAGAAGAGGATAGTTAAGTACTAAATAAGGAGCTGATGACCGGAGTATTCCTGGCAAATTGTTTAATTCCAGCTCATGGTGTGGTACATGTCAAATTATTGAATGTTACTGATACAGAGTCAATCATAGAAAATATTGACTGTGAGATTCATCCGTTGAAAGAATACGACATATGCACTGTGAGTACAAAATTAGAAACCAATAGAATGTATGCTTTATTGAACAGTGGCGATATACGCAAGAGAGTCCCTTACAGACATTTTACGTGAATACCAAGATATTTTTCATCTCCCAGGGGAAAAATTAAGTGTGAACAATTTTTATAACAACGTGTACAGAACACTGATACGACACCTGTTAATATAAAAAATTACAGATTACCGCAGTCGGAGATGAAGGAAAATGATAAAAAAGTGAAGGATATTCAGGAAAATGACATAATAGAGCAATCAGTTAGTCCGTACAACTCACCATTATTAATTGTACCAAAGAAGTCGACTGGTGACTAGAAAAAATGGCGACTGGTAATAGATTTCAGGAAGCTGAATGATAAGATAGTTAACGACAAGTTTCTATTAACAAGAATTGAAGAAGTATTAGACAGGCTTGGCAGAGCCAGATATTTTTCCACACTGGACATGACAAGCTCTTTTCATCAAATAAACCTGCATGAGTATTCACGTCCTCTCACTGCTTTTTCACCATGAAATGGTCATTTCCAGTTTAAACGGCTGCCATTCGGATTGAAAATATCATCTAATAGTTTTCAAAGAATGCTAACGATTGCGTTGAGCGGAATGGATGCGGCAGCTTTCCTTTATGTGGAGGAAATAATTGTTTTTGGATGTAGTTTAAAACACCACAATGACAATCTAAAAGAGGTATTTCGAATATTAAAGAGGTTCAACTTAAAGCTAAACATGAATAAGTGTAAATTTTTAAAACCAGAAGTTGTATACTTAGGTCACATGATTACGGGTAAAGGGGTAAAAACAGACCCAACTAAAGATCAGGCCATAAAAAGCTATTCAGCGCCGAGAAATGCAGATGAAGTTAGGAGGTTTGTGGCCTTCTAAAATTATTACAGGCGATTTATACCGAATTTTGCCGATCTGGCAAAACGCTTAAACGAGCTATTGAAGAAAAACAAATCTTTCGTGTGGAGAAATGAATGTCAAATGGCGTTTGAAACATTAAAGAATAAACTGCCAAAACCACCTATTTTAAAATACCCAGACTTTTCAAAGAAATTTATTTTAACAACGGATGCGTCAAATTACCCACTTGGAGCGGTCTTATTACAGGGAGATGTAGGCTCTGATTTGCCCATTTCATATCAAGTACATCACTGGCAAAACACATTACATTGGGGAATTAATTTTTTAGACCCTATCTTTATGGGAGAAGATTTGTGGTAGTTACATACTACAGGACTCTTGTATCACTATTTTCGCATAAGATTCCGTCTTCGAAAATGACGAGAATTAGGATGGATTTAAGTGATTATGATTTTGATATAATTTATAAAAAAGGAAAGATGAATACCAACGCGGATGCGTTGTCGAGAATGAAATTAAATAGCGAGGCATTAAGATCAATGATTCCAATAAGGAAAGACACTGATGAAAAAGTTATGGCAGTAACAAGAAACATGAAAAAAGACTATATCTCCTGAAAGCACGGGAGCGACGTATTCGTCAGATGAGGGAACTTAAGTTCAGGTATGACAAGAGGGTGCGTAAATCATCCGTCATGACGAATGGTAATGAAGTTGTTGCGGTATATGGTGATAGTCCAATAAACACGACGCTGATTTTGGAGCAACTGATATAGAAGATGACAAGAATGAATATACGAGAGTTGGCGTTAAAAGCACGTCCGCTGAAGAGTTCAAACAATTTTTTAATGGTATACAGACTAAAAGATATACAAAGATAATATTATATAGTAATCCAGAACGAATTATATGCAAGGACACGTAATTGAAATTAATCAGTGAATATCACGATTCACTACACGTGGGACACTTAGGTGTCAGAAAAACAATTTTGAAATTAAAACAACGGTACATATGGAAGAATATGTACAAAATGGTGAAGAACTACGTTTCTTGCTGCAAGTTATGCCAAACAAATACACAAACTGTACATACGAAAGAAAAATTTACATTGACGCATACACCAGGAACAAGTTTTGAAGTGGTAGTGAAATCCAAAGAGGACAGAATTCACGAATCAATTACTGTCAGAGATATATGGTCTTTTGGATATTAAACAGACCTTTAGTGCACCGTACCATCATGAAACATTAGGATCTATAGAGCGAAACCATAGGGTGCTTAATGAATTTTTCTTGAATTTCTAGAAGAACGACGAATGGGACACTTGGGTACTTTATTTTGCCTACAATACTACGCCTCACGTAGATACGGGCTACACTCCGTACGAATTAGTATTCAGTAAACTTCCATACTTGCCATGCAATGAAATGAACAATGTAAATAAAGTGTTCAATACTGAAAACTGTGCCAATGAACCTAAGCTAAGATTAAAATTTTCTCTGGATAAACCAAAAAAATTGATGGAAAAAACGAAAATAAAAAGAGTTCTTCAAGATGAAAAGTCAAAACCACTTAATTTAAAAGTAGGATTTCTTGTACTTCTAAAAATTATTAATAGAAAGAAAAATCAACCACCGTATCAGGGACCTTATAGAATAATAAGTATGGAAGGAGTAAATACTAAAATAGATGTACGAGGGCGGTTCGGAAACTTCTTAGCCTAGCACAAAAAGCGCGGTATAAACAGAAAAAAGTTAAGTGTTTTGGAAACTTCCATCTCTGCTATGAACACATGTTAAATTTTGTTTCGATCTGGCAAATCCTTCATATAGAAACAGGTGTTCACAAAAGACGCTTCCGGGATTTTGTTACAATGGAAAAATTAGAAATGCGTGGTGTCATTAAATATTTACATAAAAAAGGTTTATCGGGACAAGAAATTCATAATGATATGGTGAATGTGTTAGGTGAAAGTGCTCCTTCATATGCAACAGTAAAAAATTGGGTTGCTGAATTTAAACGTGGTCGTACAAGCATTGAAGATGAACCACGTAGTGGACGTCCAAAAACAGCAACAACAACAGAAATTGTAGCCAATGTGCATGATATGGTATTAAATGATCGACGAATAAAAGTGCGTGAAATAGCTAATATCATGGGCATCTCAAATGATAATTATGCATGAAGAACTACAGATGAAAAAGCTTTCTGCAAGATGGGTGCAGCACTTGTTAACAGTCGACCAAAACCGCATAAGAATGAACATTTCTCAAGCTTGTTTGGATCGTTTTCAGCGAAATAAAATGGATTTTAAGCCTCGTTTCATAACTGTTGACGAGACATGGATCCACCACTATACTCCAGAGACAAAAGAACAATCCAAATAATGGACTGAAGCTGGAGGAAGTGCCCCAAAGAAGGCAAAAACAATTCAATCGGCTGGTATGGTTATGGCAACAGTTTTTTGGGACTTCAAAGGTATTTTATTGATTGACTATCTGCAAAAGGGTAAAACAATAAATTCAGAGTACTATTGCAACCTTTTAGATCAATTAAATGTACAAATTCGAGAAAAACGTCCTGGCTCATAACACAAAAAAATATTTTTTCATCAAGACAACGCACCAGCCCACAAGAGTGTTTTAACAATGGCTAAAATCAACGAATTAAAGTACGAGTTGCTTGACCACCCACCTTATTCTCCTAGTGACTTTTACATGTTCCCAAATCTAAAAAATTCCTTGCTGGCAAGCGTTTTACCTCAAATGAAGATGCAATTACAGTTGTAAACCACTATTTTGAAGACCTTGAGGAAAACTATTTTAATCAAGGGATAGAATTGCTAGATAAGCGTTGGACTAAGTGTATTGAAGTTTCAGGAGATTATATTGAAAAATAAAAATATTTTTGAAAAACTAACTATTCTCTTTCATTGATAGGCTAAGAACTTTCCGAACCGCCCTCGTAAATGGAAAAATAAGAATGAATCACAATAATATGCTTAAGAAACGGAATAATGTAATTATGTAAAAAAAAACTGTTTGATATGTAAAAAGAAAAAAAATGGAATATTGTTTCATATACAAAACAAAATATTGTTTATTCATTTTTCTCTTTTTTATATAGGGTAAGGGTGTAGTGTTGTCATCCTTACTTGTTTTTCCATCCCTAATTATCAACAGCTGTTTAGTACTAAGTATGTTTGTCTATTTTAAGGATAATGTAAACAAAAGAAGTTAGGATTAAATTATCCCGTTATGTTTATTTATAAACACAGTCTATCCAGAAACAGCCGACAAATTTGGCTTTTTATTTCAAAATAGATCTGAGCATTTTTGAGTGCTTAGCATTAGATAATTTGCATTGGCGCTTTTGAGTGCCTGCAAAACCAACACATCTCAATGTGCTATTGTCAGTGGCGTTCTTAAGCGCCAGCATTCTATAGGAAGCAAAGTTACATTTCCACATTCAACCTTACAACAAAGATAAAATATACATATCTCACTAAGAGAACATGCGAAAAAAATCTTTTTTTTTATTTGACAAAAAAAGCGATTTTTTAAACTTTTTTCTAAAAGCTATCTAAAACAATTGAGTTACATTTTTGTAGGAACTTTATGTAATAAGTAACACACGTCTGCGAATACACACCTGTTACGCAAAATTAACCCATCTAACTCAGAGAGTCCTTTACCGATATCTTTGAAGTTTGTGCCTAAACTACCATCTAAAAGGGGCTAACCTTGGTGCAAGTTTCATCCCGATTGGAAAACACCGATTCCAAAAGTTAGGTTGCTTTACATTAAATGACCCATATGTCAGATACCAAAATCAACTTGACAGCCTTGATTTTATTTTTAAAGAGTGTCGCTGGCAAATTTACGATAAAGTAGTAAATATAGCTAGAAAATAGTATGGTGTTTAAAACAGTATTAATAAAAAACTTGAATTTTCAATTTTTGTCCCATGTTCAATGTGTTTCATAAAACGGTTTTAATCATGTTTTTGAGGTTTTCACATCAATTACAAATGATGCCAATAAACTCTGAGAAACAAGAAATAAGCCCAAAATAGGAAGATTAGAGACAAGTCTTTTAGCAGAGATATGGAATCACCGTTGGTATACTATAAAGGTACATAATAAGGCTATTACCATGGATGTCGCAACTAAACTTTATGCTAATGTGGTATACTATAGGGTATCGAAGCGAATAATGTTTGTTCGATTAATCGAATAATTATAATCGAAATTTTGCTCGAGTAATTCAAAATCAACATTTTCGATTAAGAAATTATTCGAGCAAAATGTATCGATTAATCGAGTAAGTTCGTAATATTACATAATTTTTTACTTGCAACAATTTTTTTTAATTTTTTCCAAAGACGAACAATATGCAATTTATCTATTGTTTCGTTTATATGGAAGTTATTCGACATTCGCTTATTGTGTTTGAATAGTTCACGTTTGCAATAGAAAATCGTCTAGAGTGAATGGGGACAAAGAATGTTGACATTTTACAGCTGTTTTTATGCACATCAGTTGTTTACGTTTATTTGAGTTAAACGTTTAAAGGCAAAGCGTGGATTTTTTATATGGTTCTCAAAAATTTGTTTAAATAGTGAAATAAACAATACCTACACCAAACAAACATACAAAAGTGAGTTAACTATAAATAAAAATAAGTTTCAACGTATTTTAACAAAGCTCATGTTTCTCAATAGATTAGAATGAGCTAAGTGTGGAAATATTTCTCTAAATCTAAGGATGAAGCGAGTTGTAAAAGATGCCCTAAAGTTTGCAAGCGAGCTGATTCTTCAACATCATCTCTTATTTTTCATTTACGAAAGGAGCATAATATACATTTTGAAGATGAACAGCCTTCCACATCGTCAGAAAGTCAAAAATCGGGACCACTTGCTAAATTCTTTAATCCTGAATGTGGTATTGCAACTTTAGAGGAAATCATTTGTAGAAGCATTGCTGAGGATGGAATGTCGGTGAGAAGCTTCAAGAACTCCAAAATTATTTCGTCTTACATAAAATCAATAGGCTTTGATATGCCAACTAGTGAATCAACAATCTAGTCTTATATTGACAACTTTTATTTTAGGAAGAAAAATGAATTAGTTGTCCAATTTCAAAACATTTTAGAAGATAATGGACGGTTTTCTATGACTGTAGATGAGTGGACGGATATATCGCAATCTAAATACATGAATGTGACTTTAAGACACTACAGAGCGGAAATCGTTTAGTGTGTATACTTTAGGTTTGGAAGAGGTTAAAAAGAAAAGTACCGCCCTGAACATTTATTCTGGCATTAACACAAAACTGGAGGAGTTTGGATGACGGTGCTGCAGCAATGCGCAAATATGGAAAAAACTCGCCAGTTGAACCGCAGTTATGCATTAATCATGCAATTCATTTGGCCGTAATAGATACACTTTATTGCAATGATTTCACACAAAATACAAACTTAGACCACTCGGATTGTGATAGTGTTGATGATTATAGTGATGAATATGACGAAATGGAAGTATCTGCTGGGCTTGATCTTAAAATCGAAGTAAGAGAAATTATTGATCGTGTACGCAAATGCTGTAAATTTTTTAATAAATCAATCGACAAACAACAAAAACTGCAAACCTATGTCGTTTTGCAAGAAAAGAAAGAAATCAGATTAATACACGACGTGAAGCATCGCTGGTCATCGTTATCAAATATGATTTTTAACTTTCTTCGCATTTATACATGCGTAATCATGCATTGTCAGATTATAATATGCCAGGTTTTACAATAAAAGACATTGAAACAATAACTAATTTAAGCAACACATTACAACCTCTTGATGTGGCCATTAAAGAGTTAGGCAAAGATTCAGCTACACTTATTGAATTTGAAGGGGTTTTAAAATTTTTAATCAAGAACTTAAACATATCTAATAATTTTTTTTCTCATGAATTACTAACGCATCTAATGTTTCAACTTAACGATCGGAGAAATAAAGTTTTAAATACGCTTCTTTTATACATATTTGAATTCGGGATCACTTCCAACAAATACAAAATACACTTCCAACAAATACAAAATACAAAAAAATCGAAGACAGTCAATTTTGACATAAATGATGATTTTTTGTATTTAGATAAAACAAAAAAGAGATCTAAGAAACTCGATTTGCTTTTTAATGCGATTTTATCAATATCGCCAACGTCCACAATTATCGAAAGAGTTTTTTCAAAATCAAACTTCATTAAAACGAAGTCCAAGAACCGTCTTAAACCGAAACATTTAAATTCTATACTTTTTTTTAAAAGATTATTTCAGAAGATCTTAGATGGTTTTAAGATTTTCACCAAGGAATTTAACAAAAGTGCCAATGAATTTTTAAGTTTAATGTGTAAAAAATAATTAAATTCGAATGCATTAATTACACCTGTATTACATTTTTTTGTTATTCCTAATTTTTAATACCTGTAACTTTAAATGTCTTAACATTATTTTATTAAATTATTAACGCATTATTTGACGCAACGATCTCACTTGAAGTACAAATTTTAAGTTTACTGTGTACGTTTTAAGTTTTTAATATAAAAAAGTCCAATGAATTGATAAGATTTTTTTGTTGTAATTCCCTTTTTTAAAACTGACTTATTGATTAATTTCTATTTTTTTTTACAATAAAACATAAAACCTTACAAAAAACTAAAATATTTTGCTTCTTTTATTACAATTAAAAAAAATTTACTCGAATAATTTATAAAATTTACTCGATTAATCGAGTAAGCCAAAAATCCAGATTTCAAATAACTCGATTACTCGAATAAGTCAAAAACCCGAATAATTGGATACCCTAGTATACTATATAATTAACACATGCAATAATCTTAATCAGTAGTAAGCCAAATGCTGATTATAAAGATAAGTGTAAAAAAACAAGAATTTGCACCACACGAATCGCTTTTTGAAGGACCATCAGTAAGTGTGCAGCTGAATGACAAAGAAAAATTCTGGGTAGATACGTACCAAGAAATTGAAAACAAAATATCTTCCTTTCTCAATTAGCAACAATTGATTATTGTTACAATCAGATATTTGAGCCATTACCTGAAGACTGTAGCACACAAATCAGAATATTTAAGTATCTTATCTTTGCAAACCTAATCACCTACCATAAACTGGACGAAACTTTTCCAAATGTTGAACTAGCTTCAAGAATATTCCTCTGGTAAATGATGATTAGTGGAAATCGTTTATTTGAACAAATTAAATATATATATAAATACTCACATAAAACTATGTTACAAGAACGACTATGTAATTTATCAATTGTTTTCATATAGAGTGACGCCATGCAAAAATAGACTTTAATAATATAATAGAAAGTGTAATATAATAGTAATATAATAGAAAGTGTTCTTAGCAAACCTTAAACCTTACTGATGACATCGTCATGCCAGCATCATTTTATTTTGCAACTTATTTCTCCAGTTTATTCCTTTATTCTTAGAAGGGTGTATTAAAAAATACTTACATGGCCCTGAATTCCATAATTCCCGAGGGTCAGTTCTACCCAAAGATGGACTAGGCTCCTAGAATACGAGGGCGACCGCAAAACTAACTGGCCTGGCACATTTTCTGTTTAACTAGCAACTTTTTTTTTTAAAAGCAATCTTTTATATGCCATCTGTCAAAATTTCCGAAATATTTAATGATTATTTTCTTTGTTACAGGTGATTTTAGTAAACAAGTTTTATAATTTTTGAAAAATGGAAAATAAAGAGTTCAAGAATTTAAAATGGGTCGTTCAAGTACGGAAGATGAACAGCGCTCTGGAAGAGCGAAAACTGCTACTACTATTGAAAACATTAGAAAAATATTTAACGAAGTGACTAAAGATAGACGAATAAAGCTCAGAGAACTTGCTGATATTGTTAAAATACACGAAAAACAAGTTTGGAGTATTTAACATGATGAACTCCACATGAAAAAGCTATCCGCGAAAAAGGAGCAGCGTTTGTTGACTTTGCCCCAAAAAATCGTCCGTTGGACCAATTCCGAGGAGCTTTTAGCGATTTATCAGCGTAATCCAATAGAGTTTTTGCGCCGATTTATAACTGTTGATGAAACATGGATCCATCACTACATCCCAGAATGCAAAGAACAGTCAAAACAATGGATAGAAGCTGGTAAAAGTGGTCCCAAGAAGGCGAAAACTGTTAAGTCAGCAGGAAAAGTAATGGCCACAGTATTTTGGGATGCAAGGGGTATAATATTTATTGATTATCTTGAGAAAAGAAAAACTATAAATAGTGAATATTATTGTGCATTATTGGATCGGTTGAGTGAAGAAATCAAGATAAAACGACCGCATTTAGCATTATCTTTTTCATCAAGATAATGCTCCTTTACACACTGCATTTTTAACTCAACAAAAACTGGCCGAATTACGATTTGAAATTGCTCCGCATCCACCATATAGTCCAGATTTATCTCCTTCTGATTATTTCTTGTTTCCAAATTTAAAATAATTTCTCGGAGGCAAACAATTTTCGTCCAATAGCGAGGTTATTGCTGAAACTAGGGCATATTTTGAAGGACTTGAAAAATCTTATTTTTCGGATGGAATTAAAAACTTGAAAAACGTTTGATGAAGTGTATTGAGTTCTAATTGGCTTTTCATAAATACAACACGAGTGCAGATGCCGGCGGCATTTGCTCTCTCCAACTAGTCATAAATACCATGACAAGAAAATATGGTTGTTATCGAATTCAATCGGACTTGTTGCATAACTAGTCTTGTAGCAGGTGAAAGACTTCCAGATTGGTTAAAAACTTTCCTGTTCTTGATAAAACCTCTTCTTTGAAAAAGGTTTCCTTTTCCTAAGCTGTTATTTAAATTATCGGCCAAGATATTCCGACTTATGTTGTACAAAGAGTCTTTGTCCGACATATCTAACCAGTTGACGGGCAAGATTGGTCAATATACAAGTTTTGTTAGGTAATCTTTGAGGCTATGGCTATGTGTCCTTTACGCATTATGAAGTAGTGAGCAAATGGCAATAATTATTATACTTTTACGTATGATACTTACGTAAACACATCCACGTGATCTACACTGGATTTATTATATTATATGGTTGCATATAGCATAGTTCGACAGTACATTTACATAATATATGTACATAATAACGTCCGCTTATCAATTTAACAACTTTTGTCATGTATCCTAATTTAATGTATTCCAAATGGATTGACCATACTGCTCTTGGCCGTGGCGAGGTCTTATATGCTTCAGAAGTTCCAGAACTTTGCCTTCAAGTAGATTCCTTGAAGTTTTCTTCACTGAAAGTATACTCTTTGGACCTCAAATATTTGTATGGTCTTTCTTCGCCTCCCAAAGGGTTTAGGGGTCCAATAACAAGCTTGCAAAAGATCGAGGATCTGTCGTTTCAGCTCGGTAGCCTCACTGAGCTAAGATTCGTACCTTGTTAGTTGCGGCAAATTAAGAGGTAGAATCTTGAAGAAAGGTGTCTAAGCCTCCCGTTTAAAAATAGGACCCACCTGTGAACAAAGGTTCAAGAGGCGGTCTATTGTCAGAACTGACTTAAGCTGTTCACATGAACTAAATGTCATTTCGTTGGGAGTTTCTTAGATTCTCTAAACTCGACATGGACCGTAGCAGCAAATAACAATGGTTTGCTCTTGCGCAAAAAAGTAGCAATACGGAGGTTCAAAGCGGCGAAACTTATAGTTTCTAACTTCGATGTCGGCTGTGTAAGAGTAGTTAGTGCTGAAATACTGGTAATAGGGTCTGCATCAACTCTCCTGGGTAATTTTCTTCAGATTGGGGTTAGCACCCCTTATGAAGCAAAGCGTGAAATTTTATCCGGAAATCATGATTATGGACTTTATCAATCTCAAGCCTCATAGTCATACGAAAGACAACTGGGGCATAAGTGGAAAATCGTAAGGACACGCATGCGGTCGTTGGTGCTTTTTGGGCAGACTATCGGGAAAAATCTTTTAATGTCCTCCGTTTTGACTGCTCCATAATTTTTTTCATTTCCAACTAATTTGAAGGGTTTAATTTAAGTGTCTTTGGAGGTATTTTCAATTTCTTCTAAAAAAATTCGAGGCAGCGTTTTTAAGCTTAGGTAAACATATATTGAATCCCAACCTTAGATTTCGATCGTAGTACTAATAACGGCTGAATACAAATATTTACCGTGTGCTGTAATTTATAAATTGGATAACATGGCTCTGAGGTGCTTAAGGCATAGTATGTCACTGCTTGTTTCTCTTCATTCCCCTATTCTTCTATCGCGTCACAAGATTTCTCCACGCTAGGTCAACCACTTAAAGCGGCATCCCGTCCCACCCGTTGCTGACCTTGCTCTCTGCCTCTCACCAAGTGTGGCTGAGTAGCCAAATTATAACTGTTCACTGTCAAACAACGCTAAAGCGCCATGGCCACACGTCAAACTGGTTGTTCAACTCTTGTATGTATTGGTAATATTTTGTTTGGCTTATCACAGCCACACATCAAACTTCATTTCAAAGTTGTTATAAAAACGAAAGGACGGTGTTTTTTTGGACGCAAAATATTTTGTTGATTGTGAAAAAAATTGTTTTTCTCTTTGTTTGTTTTGTTTTTTATTGAAATATGAGCGAAATTGATTGTTGCATAGCTATTGCACTGGCGCAGGCAGTTAAAAAGAAAAGAAAAAGCGTGAAGCGTCTTTGGATGAAAGAGTGGTTTAAGAAAAGAGGTGAATTGACGCACGAGAATTTGCTGAATGAGTTTAAATTAAGCTCTCCAAATGATTTCCTAAATTTTTTACGTATGGATGAAGAACTATATGAGGAACTTTTAACTTTGGTTGCCCCGAAAATTAAAAAGCAAGATACCCAAATGCGTGGTGCAATCTCGCCGAATCAACGCCTATCTATAACTTTGCGTTATCTTGCATCAGGCAATTCATTTTCGGACTAATAATTTACAAGTGCTATTTCGGAACGTGCGATTGGTCGCATTGTTATGGAAACTTGTGCAGAAATAAACAAGGCGTTAAAGGATTATATAATGGTAAATGAAACAAATTATTTATGATTTGCAATGTTTTCATCGCATTTAATACAATTTTTAGCGTATAACTTTACTAAAAACATAAAAAAAAACTTAAACATAAAATATAAAACCATAAAACATAAAAAAAACTCATTTAATTCATTAAAGGAAGTAATTTCCTTGCTTAAAAGTAAATTAAAACTGAACAAACTTCACTGAAATGAAGAAAAATAATGTGTGAGTGAGTTGTCATCATTTGCGTCTATTGCGGTGGAGTTATGACTTGACTGTGCTTCTGTGGTAAAATGAGTGCTACTGGAACATTTGTGGTCGGTTTACTGCATCTCGTCAAGCTGCCATTACTATTGTACGTAAATGTTGGTGGAGTGTGCGAAGAACTGTATTCAGTGAAAAGCGTTTGTGAAGTACTTGGCAAACTTGACATATTTAACTGCATAGACTCTCTATGCAACGTTCCCATTTGTCCTTCGAAAAGAATTTCATTTATGAATTTATCCGCATACATTCTTTGCCTCTCATCCATTTTCTTAAATTTTACAGCCCAACTTGCAACAATTTTCTCTTACTCGTCTGGAGGCTGCTTCAGACGTTTCGCTGCCAACATCATTAACTCTTCAGCCGCATCCGGCTTTTTGCGTTTACTTCGTTCCTCGCTAATCTGCAAACAAAAAGCAAAAATGTTTATTGATTCACTATAAATAAAAATATATGTTTGTATGTTTTTCTATTTACAGATCCCTTGTACCGAAGATGGGTGGAAAAAAATTGCAACCGACTTTTACCGCCGTTGGAATTTTTCTAACTGCTTACGAGCCATCGATGGAAAGCACATCGTTATCAGAAAGCCACCGAACTCTGGTTCTTTTTATTATAACTATAAAAAGTTCTTTAGTATCGTTCTTATGGCACTAGTGGATGCAAACTACGAATTCGTTATGGTTGATGTTGGAACAAACGGAAGAGTATCCGATGGCGGTGTATTAGCCAATACCACATTTGGAAGAGCATTCTCTGAAGGTGCATTGAATTTCCCGAAGCCATGCATTTTGCCGTCAACCGATAAGGAACTGCCTTTTGTTTTTGTTGGAGATGATGCTTTTCAGCTGACAAGCAATTTAATGAAACCGTATTCCCAAATTGGGCTCACCGATGAGCAACGGATTTTCAATTAATGCTTGAGCCGCGCCCGACACATCGTTGAAAATGCTTTCGGAATATTAGTATCTCGATTTAGGCTTCTACAAGGAGCAATTGGACTTTCGCCCGAAAAAGCTCAAACGATTGTCTTAACTTGCTGCTATCTACACAATTTTTTGAGGAGAAAGAAGACCACGGAATATATTTCTACAGCCTCAGTTGATAGGGAGAACGTGATGGATGGAAGTGTTACGGAAGGTTTATGGAGAGAAGATTACACTTCTACACCATTGCAAGGCACTCAATGTCGAAATTCTACAAGTACTGCTAAATTAATTAGGGAGCAATTTTGCAGCTATTTCAATAACGAGGGTGAAGTCTCTTGGCAAAAAAATTTGTATCCACCAAAACAAACAATATGTAAATAAAAAAAACATACAAAAATTCACTTACCACTGTTTCATTTTCTTCATCCATTGATGTTTGGGATCCACACGGCTGTTCATTATCCCGCAGAAAATCTATTGCATCATCTGTTCATCCGTTTTAACTCCTTTCTATATGCAGTGCGAAGTACGTTTAGTTTTTGTGCAACATCTTTTTTTTTCTGCATCTGGGTATTTTTCTTTATATTTTTCCAACAATATGCTATACTGCGCATTTTTTTCATTTCTGTTGCTATATTCTTTCGATTTTATATGCCATAAAGCTGGTAAACTACGATAAACTTCGATAAACTCCAAAATAAAATTCTTTTCTTCCATTTGTACAAAACTCGCGTCACCAAAACAAAACACTTATCGCTTCGAAAAATAAAAAATAATGAGAATTGAAGTATTTTCGCGCACACACATCATACTGGCCTTAAACTGACTTCAAATCTCTGTCGCGACGAAGCAAATATCTAAATAGTTTTGATTTTCGTCAAACTCACATCAACCTATCCGTGTGAGTTTTTTTTCACTAACACAATCAAAAAAATGCGAGGTTGATGAGCGAGTTTGATGTGTGGCCATGGCGCTTAAGCAGCACGCGCACTTTGCGATCTACTTCTTGTTATTTTCTAAGAGCTGGACAATTTGGACACCAGGGTAAGCCACAGGCAAAGAATGAAGTTAATAAATATCTATAAGTGAATGTTTTTAAAATAATAGCCCAATGAAGAGCCACAAAGACAAACAAATAATAATTAACACAAACACTGCGTTGTTTCAATCTTTTGACAATTAATCTTGGTGCATTCGTTTAGTTTTCTTCTTTGTTTTGCCCAACACGTTTGGAATAATCATCTGTCTGTCCCGATCGACATATGTCCCGGTCGACACATTTACGTAGGCAGAGAAGATTGTGTGTCGTTGGGGAAGAAACCGGCAAGCCGTGGTCGCAGAAGTTTTAAACAGCAAAGCGAAAAGAACGACCCAGTGGCGTAGCCCGTCAGAAGGAGAGAAATAAAGCGAGCCAGTAAACGGTTAAGTAACGAAGTAAAATTTCGAGAAACCAATTTAGAAAAATTGCAAAAAATTCATATGCAAAATTTGTTGTTGTGCGAAGTCGGCGTTTAATTGTCTGCCAATTTTTATCTCGCTCTTACGACTTTGTCTTTGTAACCAACCGACATTCTTTTTATTTGCATTTGTGGTTTGTGTGAACGAAACAAATTTTATACATTTGTGTTCGTATAATTTTTTCATTTGCTTTTTTTTTTGGAAAAAAATCCAATAACTTAACACTATATTTACATTAACTTGGAGGCATCTCCTGTCCCTTTTATCCACAACAGTGAAACAAAACGAATTTATGTTTGGAAATTTCGATTTTTATTTTCAATCAATACCTTTTTTTGAAGGTTACACGTCTCTATTTGGATAAAAATATTTATTTTTTTGGTCAGAATTTTTTTTCTATTTGGTTTTTTTGGAACACACTTGCTCATATAGAAGCAAGTCTGAATAACGTAAGTTTCCGCACAGTGTGTCAAATAAACTATTTTTGGAAATTTATTTTTCTTTGGAGAAAATACCGACTTTGCTAAATATTTAAAAACATTAGCGACAGGCGCTAATTCGGCAAATCGAGAATTTATCACGGTCATCAAATATCCGCACAGTGGGTCCGGACTATTTTGCCCAGGATGTTTCACCTTTAAAAAATAACTATTTTATTTATTGAATTTGGTAGACATTATCTGACTGACTTATTGTGATTTATAAAACAAATCTCAGATGAAATTTAGTTTTATGGGAAAAATAATATTTTTTTATATATATATTACCATTTTTTTTCATTTGCATGTTCAGATCCTCCGTCTCCACCCTGTCCACGACAGAACATACGAGTAGGCGGGAATTGAAGTGCATCACCGACGTGTCTCGTACATGCGCAGCAATAAACCACCATACTGACGCTAAAGAACAATATCGCTTGATTCCACATTCTCGCCAACAATCACCACTGCTACTTTATTGATAGAGGGAGCGTTAGACTGTCTTGCATCGCCTCCAGCGAGTCTTTTGTCTGCTTTGCTAATGATTTTGTTGTCATCAGAATGGATTGTATCCTATGCGGGTTTGAACAATCTGAATAGTTCATTTTGCTCATGCAGAACATTTTGCAATTATTCGATCATAGCAAGCATAGTTGCAGCCAAGATTTTGCCATTGTTCTGTCATTTCGAGAATAGTTGCAGCGAATCACCTACGAAAAAGATCTGAAGGAACTTATGATCTTCGTTCAATAGTGGTAGCATAGCGCCCGCTCAATGGAGAATTATCCCTTGTATCTTAAGGTATGGAGCAATTTCAAAAAAAAAAAATATAAGAAGAATTGTTTATTTTGATAATAATGAGACGTCATTACCCTATAACTTGGATTGTAGCCGGGCAATTTCAAGTTTCTACCAGTGCAGCATAAGCCGGGGGTTCCCAATTTAAACAATGCATTGCAATGCTGGCATACGACATACAATGAAACTTGCGCTTAACAGTGCGATTCAAGCCTACATTGTGAATGGGGTTCTGTTAGTAACATTTTGTCGAATAAGAAGACGTATACATCGTCTTTAGTAAAGTAAATGACTATAAATAAACTTCAATAAAGCCGTGTTTGACTAATCCTATTAAAAAGAAAATTCTTTTGAAAAAATAAAAACTTACGGAATGATGTATTGCGATACATTATATAAAACGGCCGCAATCTAATAAGATAACCTCACATTTTACACGTAAACTTTTGTTGGAAAATATTATCGAATTGTTAAATATCGCATTGAATTTCAATTTCAACGCTATATATGGCCAACCGAAAATAGTTTAATACTACGCAAAACTCTATGCGGTACAGCGCCATCTGTTATTTATCTCGTTAACTTTTCCACTCAAAATTCACGTGAAAGGTATTTTATTGCATTAATTCGCACAATTATTCGAAATTTTATAAATTTCACAACGAATTTTCCATCTTGACATCGTCCAAAATTATCAAATAGAGCGATTAAATGTGCACTTTTTTCCGGAATTTTCGGAGTTTTCCACTAATAGTTTTCTATTTTGCCATTCAAAAAGCCATTTCAGAAAAATTGTACACAAATTTACATACCAAAAATCATTTTTTGATTTTTTAAGTTTTCCGACTTTTCCGGAGTGTTTTTCCAAAATTTTTTATCAAAAAAACCTTCTTCCGGCAATAAAGAACAACTAAAAAAAATTGAGCCAAGTCTGCCCAGCCGTTCTCAATTGATGATGTATACATTTTTCACACCATTTGTATATATTTATTATTTATTAATAAAATTATTATTACAGATATATAAAAAAATATTTTTCTATAATTCTGGAAATACTGAGAGTTTTATATTATCGCGTTAAATACCGTTCGAAAGGTTAATATATCTAGTCTCTCAAATATTAAAAATAGAACATATGCTTAAAATTTAAAAACTATGTTTTGAGTTACAAAACATTTTTTTGCATAGATAAAATGTTCATATCCCACTAAGAGACCTTGCGATTTTTTTGATTTGTCAAAAAAGTAAACATTTTTTTAACTTTTTTTTAAAAGCTATTTAAAAAAATTGAGCTAAATTTTTCTAGGAACTTTATGTAATAAGTAACACACGTCTGCGGATACTCAGCTGTTACGTCAAAATAGAACACCCTCTAATCCCACGACAGCCGGTTCTATGGACCGGATTGACCCGAAGCAGCAAATCTTCGGCCAAGGGCTGTCACCCCGGCACACAGTTGCCGCTACAACAACAACAACAACCCTCTAACTCAAACAGTTCTTTACCGATCTCTTTCAAGTTTGTACCTAAACTACCACTAACCTTGGTGCAAGTTTTATCCCGATTGGAAAACACCGATTCCAAAAGTTAGGTCACTTGACATTAAATGACCCATATGTCAGATACCATATTAAACTTGAAAGCCTTGATGTTACTTTCAAAGAGTGTCGCTGGCAAATTTACGATAATGTAGCAAATATAGCTAGAAAATAATCTGGTGTTCAAAACAGAATAAATAAAAAAATTGAATTTTCAATTTTTGTCCCACGTGCGGCACATTCTCTTAATGTTTTAGGTCTATAAGGTCAGAAGCATTAATATAATTTCAGTTCGTGCAAGTCTTTAAGTTTTTCTTGATTTCAACCAAATGGTAAATTATGACAGCGTTTTTCGAAATCAAGTTTCGAAACCTCTCCCGGATACAAGAAAGCCTGCAAGTGGAAATGCTCTTAATTCTCTGAAAATGGCTTTAATCATGTTTTTGAGGCTTTCACATCAATTACAAATGATGGCAAAAAACTCTGAGAAAAAAGATATAAGCTCAAAGCCCAAAATAGAAAGCTTAAAGACTATTCTTTTAGCAGAGATATGGAATCATCGTTTGTGTGCCATGAAGGTACATAATTATTCTATTACCATGGATGTTACAACTAAACTTTATGCTTATGTGGTATAGTAAGCCAAATGCTGATTATAAAGATAATGCTGGAAAAACAAGATTTTTCACCACACGAATCGCTTTTGGAAGGACCATCAGTAAGTGTGCAGTTGAATGACAAAGAAAATTTCTGAGTATATACGTACCAAGAAATTGAAAAAATATCTTCCTTTCTCAATTAGCAACAATTGATTATTGTTCCAATCATTATGAGTTCCAATCAGACATTTGTGCCAGTACCTGGAGACTGTAGCACACAAATCAGAAAATTTAAGTATCTTATCCTTGCTAATCCTAATCCTCATCACGTCCAATATACTGGAGAAAACTTTTCCAAATGTTGAACTTGCTACAAGAATACTCCTTTGGTAAATGATGACTAATTTAGTGGAAAAAGTTTATTTGAACAACTTTAAAATATACAAAATTAATCACATAGTTGTACTATGTTACAATAACGACTATGTAATTTATCAATTATTTTCATATACTTATAGAGTGACGCCATGCAAAAAATAGACTTTAATAATACTTATATAATAGAAATTTTTGTCTTAGCAAAAGTCGCAAAATAAACCTTACTGATGACATAGTTATGCCAGCATCATGTTATTTTGCAACTTATTTCTCCAGTTTATTCCTTTATTCTTAGAAGGGTTTATATAAAAAAATATTGTTTTTGTTATAATTGGTCGCAATAAATACTTACATGGCCCAGAATTCCATTATTCCCGAAGGCCAGTTCTACCCAAAGATGAACTAGACTCCTAGAATAAATGCAACTCGTAGGTTTTTTATTTAAAAACAAACTTGCTAAAAAATATTGTTGGGGGCGACCAACTTTATTATACCCTGCACTTCTGATTGGCTTTCCATAAATACAACACGAGTGCAGATGCCGGCGGCATTTGCTCTCTCCAACTAGTCATAAAAACCATGACAAGAAAATATGGTTGTTATCGAATCCAATCGGACTTGTTAGATAACTAGTCTTGTAGTAGGTGAAAGCCTTCCGGATTTGTTAAAAACTTTCCTGTTCTTGATAAAACCTCTTGTTTGAAAAAGATTTGCTTTTCCTGAGTTGTTGACATTATCGGCCAAGTTATTCCGACTTATCTTGCACCAATAGACTTTGTCCGATATATCTAGCCAGTTGACGGGCAAGATTGGTCAACAAACAAGTTTTGTTAAGTAATCTTTGAGGCAAAAGACTATGTGTCCTTTACGCAACATAAAGTAGTGAGCAAATGGCAATAATTATCATACTTGTACGTATTATACTTACGTAAACGGATCCACTGGATTTATTATATTATATGGTTGTATATAGCATAGTTCGACAGTACATTTCAATAAAGTCCGCTTATCAAATTTAAGGTAAGCAACTTTTGTCAAATTGTGTCATGTGTCCTAACTTAATGTATTCCAAATGGATTGACCATACTGCTCTTTGCCGTCGCGAGAGTTTAGATGCTTCAGAACAACCAGAATCTTTTTATGGGATTTCTTCTCCTCCCAAAGGGTTTAGGGGTCCAATAACTAGCTTGCAGAAGATCGAGGATCTGCCGTTTCAGCTCGGTAGCCTCACTAAGTAAAGATGAGTCTTGAAGACAGGTGTCTAAGCCTCCCGCTTAAAAATTGGACTCACCTGTGAACAAAGGTTGAAGAGGCGGTCTATTGTCAGAACTAACTTATGCTGTCCACATGAACTAAATGTCATTTAGTTGGGAGTTTCTTAGATTCTCTAGAATCGACTTGGACCGTAGCAGTAAATAACAATGGTTGGCTCTTATATATATTGCTTTGCTATTAAATATTGCATATATGGGAAATCATAAGGACACGAATGCGGTCGTTGGTGCTTTTTGGACAGACTATCGGAAAAATCTTTCAATGTCTTCCGCTTTGACTGCTCCATAATTTTTCCATTTCCAACTAATTTGAAGGTCTTTAATTTGAGTGTCTTTGGAGGTATTTTCAATTTCTTCTAAAAAAAAATTGAGGCAGCGTTGTTAAGCTTAGGTAAACATATATTGAGTCCCAACCTTAGATTTCGATCTTAGTACTAATAACGGCTGAATACAAATATTTACCGTGCGCTATAATTAAAAATTAGATAACATGACTCTGAGGTGCTTAAGGCATAGTATTCCACTGCTTTTTATCTTCATTCCCCTATTCATCTATCGCGTCACAAGATTTGTCCACGCTAGGTCAACCACTTAAAGTGGCATCCCTTGCCACCCTTTGCTGACCTTGCTCTCTGCCTCACTCAATGTGTGGCTGAATAGCCAAATTAAACCTGTTCACTGCCAAACATCGCTAAGCAGCACGCGCCCTTTGCGTTGTAATTCTAGTTATTTTCTAAGACCTGGACGACACGGAGTTTATAAATATCTATGAATGTTTTTAAAGTAATAGCCCAATGAAGAGCCACAAATACAAACAAAAAATAATTAACACAAACAGTTAATTCTTTTGTGGTTTGTGTGAAATAAACAATTTTTTTTTAATTTGTATTCATATAATTTTTTTACTTGATTTTTTTGGAGAAAATCAAATTACTTTACACTATATTTACATTAACTTGGAAGCATCTCCTGTCTCTTATCTCCACAACAGTAAAACAAAACGAATTTATGTTTGGAAAATTTAGATTTTTTGGAAAAGTAAAGGTATTGGTTAGTCTTAACAGCTACACGTCTGTCCCTGTGTTGTGACAGATTATAATTTGGATTATATATATATATTATATATATATATATATATATATATTTTTTTTTTTTTTTTTTTTTTTTTTTTTGGATCACACTTACTCATATAGAAGCAAGTCTGAACAGCGTTAGTTTCCGCACAGTGTGTCAAATAAACTTTTCTTGGAAATTTATTTTTCTTTGGAGAATATACCGAATTTGCTAAATATTTAAAACTTTAGCGACAGGCGCTAATTAAGCAAATCGAGAATGTATCACGGTGATCAAATATCCGCAAAGTGGGTCTAGATTATTTTGCCCGAGATATTTCACCTTTAAAAAATAATTATTTTATTTATTAAATTTGGTAGACATTATCTGACTGACTTATTGCTATTTATAAAACAAATATCAGGCGAAATTTATTTTTATAGAAAATTAATATTTTTTTATACACTTATTACCATTTTTTCTCATTTGCACGTTCAGTTTTTATCCCTAACTTTATAGGACAAGATACTCCGTTTCGAACTTGACGTACACGCCAACGTAGTACTGTTGAAACAACCGGTGATATCTCAGCAGCTAATGGCCAACATCCTGCTGAATAGTAAATCGATAATCTTTAAAATTCATTGAGCTGACCTTTTTATTCGTTTCTGCTCCGGAATTATGAATTCGAACTCAGTTGTAGAATGAAAAAGATGTGATGGCTTGTAAACAAACCTGTCGATATATTAAAATTTTATATTTTGTAGTGGTATCCATCCTGCCCACGACAGAACATGGGCCGGAATTGAAGTGCATCACCGATGAGTCGCGTACACGCGCAGCAATAAACCACCATACTGACGCTAAAGAAGAATATCGCGTGATTCCACATTCTCGCCAACAATCACCACTCCTACTTTATTGATAGTGGGAGCATTAAACTGTCTTGCATCGCCTCCAGCGAGTCTTTTGTCTGTTTTGATAATGATTCCACATTCTCGCCAACAATCACCACTGCTACTTTATTAATAGTGGGAGCATTAAACTGTCTTGCATCGCCTCCAGCGAGTCTTTTGTCTGTTTTGATAATGATTCCACATTCTCGCCAACAATCACCACTGCTACTTTATTGATAGTGGGAGCATTAAACTGTCTTGCATCGCCTCCAGCGAGTCTTTTGTCTGTTTTGATAATGATTTTGTGCTCATCAGAATGCATTGTATCCAACGCGGGTTTGAACAATCTGACTAGTTCATTTTGCTCATGCAGAACATTTTGCAATTATTCGTTCATAGCAAGCATAGTTGCAGCCAATATTTTGCCATTGCTCGCTCATTTCGAGAATAGTTGCAGCGAATCACCAACGAAAAAGATCTGAAGCAACTTATGATCTTCGTTCAATAGTGGTAGCATAGCGCCCGCTCAATGGAAAATTATCCCTTGAATCTTAATGTAAGGGGCAATTTCGAAAAAAATAAGTAGAATTTTTTATTTTGATAATAATGAGACGTCATTACCTTATAATTCGGATTGTAGCCGGGCAATTTCAACTTTCTACCAGTGCAGCATAAGCCGGGTGTTTCCAATTTAAACATCAATGCATTGCAATGCTGGCATACGACATACAATGAAACTGGCGCTTAACAGTGCGATTCAAGCATACATTTATGACTGGGGTTCTTCTAGTAACATGTTGCGAATAAGAAGAGGTTTACATCGTCGTTAGTGAAGTAAATGACTCTCCATAAACTTCAATAAAGCCGTGTTTGACTAAACCTATTAAAATAAAATTCTTTTGAAAAAATAAAAACTTACGGAATGAATGCATCGCGATACATTGTATAAAACCTCACATTTACATGTAAACTTTTGTTGGAAAATATTATCGAATTGTTAAATATCGCATTGAATTTCAACGATATATCTGGCCAACCGAAATCAGTTTAATACTACGCGAAACTCTATGGGGCTTTGGCAGTACAGCGCAATCGGTTATTTATCTCCTTAACTTTTCTACCCAAAATTCACGTGAAAGGTTGCAATAATTCGCACAATTATCCGAAATTTTATAAATTTCACAACGAATTTTCCATCTTAACATCGTCCAAAATCAAAGGTATATATAGGTTTATTTTATTGTTTATTAATTAAATTATTATTAAAGATAAATAAAAAAAAATATTTTTCTATAATTCTGGAGATAAAAAACAGTTGGAAAGGTTAATTTGTCTCGTCTCCATATATTGAAAACAGAACATAGGCTTTAAATTTCAAAAACGTTGTTTTGTATTACAAAACATATTTTTGCATAGATAAAATACTCACACCCCACTAAGGGACCATGGGAAATTTTTTTTTTTGATTTGGCAAAAAAAGTGAAAATTTTTGTTTATTTTTTTTCTAAAAGCTATCTAAAACAATTGAGTCAAGAGATGGGTAAACGACTCTAACTCAGAGAGTCGTTTACCGATCTCTTTCAAGTTTGTGCCTAAACTACCATCTGATAGGGCTAACCTTGGTGCAAGTTTCATCCCGATTGGAAAACACCGATTCCAAAAGTTAGGTCACTTGACATTAAATGACCCATATGTCAGATACCATATTAAACTTGAAAGCCTTGATGTTACTTTCAAAGAGTGTCGCTGGCAAATTTACGATAATGTAGCAAATATAGCTAGAAAATAATCTGGTGTTCAAAACAGAATAAATAAAAAAATTGAATTTTCAATTTTTGTCCCACGTGCGGCACATTCTCTTAATGTTTTAGGTCTATAAGGTCAGAAGCATTAATATAATTTCAGTTCGTGCAAGTCTTTAAGTTTTTCTTGATTTCAACCAAATGGTAAATTATGACAGCGTTTTTCGAAATCAAGTTTCGAAACCTCTCCCGGATACAAGCAAGCCTGCAAGTGGAAATGCTCTTAATTCTCTGAAAATGGCTTTAATCATGTTTTTGAGGCTTTCACATCAATTACAAATGATGGCAAAAAACTCTGAGAAAAAAGATATAAGCTCAAAGCCCAAAATAGAAAGCTTAAAGACTATTCTTTTAGCAGAGATATAGAATCATCGTTTGTGTGCCATGAAGGTACATAATTATTCTATTACCATGGATGTTACAACTAAACTTTATGCTTATGTGGTATAGTAAGCCAAATGCTGATTGTAAGATAATGCTGGAAAAACAAGATTTTTCACCACACGAATCGCTTTTGGAAGGACCATCAGTAAGTGTGCAGTTGAATGACAAAGAAAAATTCTGAGTGTATACGTACCAAGAAATTGAAAAAATATCTTCCTTTCTCAATTAGCAAAAATTGATTATTGTTCCAATCATTATGAGTTCCAATCAGACATTTGTGCCAGTACCTGGAGACTGTAGCACACAAATCAGAAAATTTAAGTATCTTATCCTTGCTAATCCTAATCCTCATCACGTCCAATATACTGGAGAAAACTTTTCCAAATGTTGAACTTGCTACAAGAATACTCTTTTGGTAAATGATGACTAATTTAGTGGAAAAAGTTTATTTGAACAACTTTAAAATATACAAAATTAATCACATAGTTGTACTATGTTACAATAACGACTATGTAATTTATCAATTATTTTCATATACTTATAGAGTGACGCCATGCAAAAAATAGACTTTAATAATACTTATATAATAGAAATTTTTGTCTTAGCAAAAGTCGCAAAATAAACCTTACTGATGACATAGTTATGCCAGCATCATGTTATTTTGCAACTTATTTCTCCAGTTTATTCCTTTATTCTTAGAAGGGTTTATATAAAAAAATATTGTTTTTGTTATAATTGGTCGCAATAAATACTTACATGGCCCAGAATTCCATTATTCCCGAAGGCCAGTTCTACCCAAAGATGAACTAGACTCCTAGAATAAATGCAACTCGTAGGTTTTTTATTTAAAAACAAACTTGCTAAAAAATATTGTTGGGGGCGACCAACTTTATTATACCCTGCACTTCTGATTGGCTTTCCATAAATACAACACGAGTGCAGATGCCGGCGGCATTTGCTCTCTCCAACTAGTCATAAAAACCATGACAAGAAAATATGGTTGTTATCGAATCCAATCGGACTTGTTAGATAACTAGTCTTGTAGTAGGTGAAAGCCTTCCGGATTTGTTAAAAACTTTCCTGTTCTTGATAAAACCTCTTGTTTGAAAAAGATTTGCTTTTCCTGAGTTGTTGACATTATCGGCCAAGTTATTCCGACTTATCTTGCACCAATAGACTTTGTCCGATATATCTAGCCAGTTGACGGGCAAGATTGGTCAACAAACAAGTTTTGTTAAGTAATCTTTGAGGCAAAAGACTATGTGTCCTTTACGCAACATAAAGTAGTGAGCAAATGGCAATAATTATCATACTTGTACGTATTATACTTACGTAAATGGATCCACTGGATTTATTATATTATATGGTTGTATATAGCATAGTTCGACAGTACATTTCAATAAAGTCCGCTTATCAAATTTAAGGTAAGCAACTTTTGTCAAATTGTGTCATGTGTCCTAACTTAATGTATTCCAAATGGATTGACCATACTGCTCTTTGCCGTCGCGAGAGTTTAGATGCTTCAGAACAACCAGAATCTTTTTATGGGATTTCTTCTCCTCCCAAAGGGTTTAGGGGTCCAATAACTAGCTTGCAGAAGATCGAGGATCTGCCGTTTCAGCTCGGTAGCCTCACTAAGTAAAGATGAGTCTTGAAGACAGGTGTCTAAGCCTCCCGCTTAAAAATTGGACCCAACTGTGAACAAAGGTTGAAGAGGCGGTCTATTGTCAGAACTAACTTATGCTGTCCACATGAACTAAATGTCATTTAGTTGGGAGTTTCTTAGATTCTCTAGAATCGACTTGGACCGTAGCAGTAAATAACAATGGTTGGCTCTTATATATATTGCTTTGCTATTAAATATTGCATATATGGGAAATCATAAGGACACGAATGCGGTCGTTGGTGCTTTTTGGACAGACTATCGGAAAAATCTTTCAATGTCTTCCGCTTTGACTGCTCCATAATTTTTCCATTTCCAACTAATTTGAAGGTCTTTAATTTGAGTGTCTTTGGAGGTATTTTCAATTTCTTCTAAAAAAAAATTGAGGCAGCGTTGTTAAGCTTAGGTAAACATATATTGAGTCCCAACCTTAGATTTCGATCTTAGTACTAATAACGGCTGAATACAAATATTTACCGTGCGCTATAATTAAAAATTAGATAACATGACTCTGAGGTGCTTAAGGCATAGTATTCCACTGCTTTTTATCTTCATTCCCCTATTCATCTATCGCGTCACAAGATTTGTCCACGCTAGGTCAACCACTTAAAGTGGCATCCCTTGCCACCCTTTGCTGACCTTGCTCTCTGCCTCACTCAATGTGTGGCTGAATAGCCAAATTAAACCTGTTCACTGCCAAACATCGCTAAGCAGCACGCGCCCTTTGCGTTGTAATTCTAGTTATTTTCTAAGACCTGGACGACACGGAGTTTATAAATATCTATGAATGTTTTTAAAGTAATAGCCCAATGAAGAGCCACAAATACAAACAAAAAATAATTAACACAAACAGTTAATTCTTTTGTGGTTTGTGTGAAATAAACAATTTTTTTTTAATTTGTATTCATATAATTTTTTTACTTGATTTTTTTGGAGAAAATCAAATTACTTTACACTATATTTACATTAACTTGGAAGCATCTCCTGTCTCTTATCTCCACAACAGTAAAACAAAACGAATTTATGTTTGGAAAATTTAGATTTTTTGGAAAAGTAAAGGTATTGGTTAGTCTTAACAGCTACACGTCTGTCCCTGTGTTGTGACAGATTATAATTTGGATTATATATATATATTATATATATATATATATATATATATTTTTTTTTTTTTTTTTTTTTTTTTTTTTTGGATCACACTTACTCATATAGAAGCAAGTCTGAACAGCGTTAGTTTCCGCACAGTGTGTCAAATAAACTTTTCTTGGAAATTTATTTTTCTTTGGAGAATATACCGAATTTGCTAAATATTTAAAACTTTAGCGACAGGCGCTAATTAAGCAAATCGAGAATGTATCACGGTGATCAAATATCCGCAAAGTGGGTCTAGATTATTTTGCCCGAGATATTTCACCTTTAAAAAATAATTATTTTATTTATTAAATTTGGTAGACATTATCTGACTGACTTATTGCTATTTATAAAACAAATATCAGGCGAAATTTATTTTTATAGAAAATTAATATTTTTTTATACACTTATTACCATTTTTTCTCATTTGCACGTTCAGTTTTTATCCCTAACTTTATAGGACAAGATACTCCGTTTCGAACTTGACGTACACGCCAACGTAGTACTGTTGAAACAACCGGTGATATCTCAGCAGCTAATGGCCAACATCCTGCTGAATAGTAAATCGATAATCTTTAAAATTCATTGAGCTGACCTTTTTATTCGTTTCTGCTCCGGAATTATGAATTCGAACTCAGTTGTAGAATGAAAAAGATGTGATGGCTTGTAAACAAACCTGTCGATATATTAAAATTTTATATTTTGTAGTGGTATCCATCCTGCCCACGACAGAACATGGGCCGGAATTGAAGTGCATCACCGATGAGTCGCGTACACGCGCAGCAATAAACCACCATACTGACGCTAAAGAAGAATATCGCGTGATTCCACATTCTCGCCAACAATCACCACTCCTACTTTATTGATAGTGGGAGCATTAAACTGTCTTGCATCGCCTCCAGCGAGTCTTTTGTCTGTTTTGATAATGATTCCACATTCTCGCCAACAATCACCACTGCTACTTTATTAATAGTGGGAGCATTAAACTGTCTTGCATCGCCTCCAGCGAGTCTTTTGTCTGTTTTGATAATGATTCCACATTCTCGCCAACAATCACCACTGCTACTTTATTGATAGTGGGAGCATTAAACTGTCTTGCATCGCCTCCAGCGAGTCTTTTGTCTGTTTTGATAATGATTTTGTGCTCATCAGAATGCATTGTATCCAACGCGGGTTTGAACAATCTGACTAGTTCATTTTGCTCATGCAGAACATTTTGCAATTATTCGTTCATAGCAAGCATAGTTGCAGCCAATATTTTGCCATTGCTCGCTCATTTCGAGAATAGTTGCAGCGAATCACCAACGAAAAAGATCTGAAGCAACTTATGATCTTCGTTCAATAGTGGTAGCATAGCGCCCGCTCAATGGAAAATTATCCCTTGAATCTTAATGTAAGGGGCAATTTCGAAAAAAATAAGTAGAATTTTTTATTTTGATAATAATGAGACGTCATTACCTTATAATTCGGATTGTAGCCGGGCAATTTCAACTTTCTACCAGTGCAGCATAAGCCGGGTGTTTCCAATTTAAACATCAATGCATTGCAATGCTGGCATACGACATACAATGAAACTGGCGCTTAACAGTGCGATTCAAGCATACATTTATGACTGGGGTTCTTCTAGTAACATGTTGCGAATAAGAAGAGGTTTACATCGTCGTTAGTGAAGTAAATGACTCTCCATAAACTTCAATAAAGCCGTGTTCGACTAAACCTATTAAAATAAAATTCTTTTGAAAAAATAAAAACTTACGGAATGAATGCATCGCGATACATTGTATAAAACCTCACATTTACATGTAAACTTTTGTTGGAAAATATTATCGAATTGTTAAATATCGCATTGAATTTCAACGATATATCTGGCCAACCGAAATCAGTTTAATACTACGCGAAACTCTATGGGGCTTTGGCAGTACAGCGCAATCGGTTATTTATCTCCTTAACTTTTCTACCCAAAATTCACGTGAAAGGTTGCAATAATTCGCACAATTATCCGAAATTTTATAAATTTCACAACGAATTTTCCATCTTAACATCGTCCAAAATCAAAGGTATATATAGGTTTATTTTATTGTTTATTAATTAAATTATTATTAAAGATAAATAAAAAAAAATATTTTTCTATAATTCTGGAGATAAAAAACAGTTGGAAAGGTTAATTTGTCTCGTCTCCATATATTGAAAACAGAACATAGGCTTTAAATTTCAAAAACGTTGTTTTGTATTACAAAACATATTTTTGCATAGATAAAATACTCACACCCCACTAAGGGACCATGGGAAATTTTTTTTTTTGATTTGGCAAAAAAAGTGAAAATTTTTGTTTATTTTTTTTCTAAAAGCTATCTAAAACAATTGAGTCAAGAGATGGGTAAACGAATCTAACTCAGAGAGTCGTTTACCGATCTCTTTCAAGTTTGTGCCTAAACTACCATCTGATAGGGCTAACCTTGGTGCAAGTTTCATCCCGATTGGAAAACACCGATTCCAAAAGTTAGGTCACTTGACATTAAATGACCCATATGTCAGATACCATATTAAACTTGAAAGCCTTGATGTTACTTTCAAAGAGTGTCGCTGGCAAATTTACGATAATGTAGCAAATATAGCTAGAAAATAATCTGGTGTTCAAAACAGAATAAATAAAAAAATTGAATTTTCAATTTTTGTCCCACGTGCGGCACATTCTCTTAATGTTTTAGGTCTATAAGGTCAGAAGCATTAATATAATTTCAGTTCGTGCAAGTCTTTAAGTTTTTCTTGATTTCAACCAAATGGTAAATTATGACAGCGTTTTTCGAAATCAAGTTTCGAAACCTCTCCCGGATACAAGCAAGCCTGCAAGTGGAAATGCTCTTAATTCTCTGAAAATGGCTTTAATCATGTTTTTGAGGCTTTCACATCAATTACAAATGATGGCAAAAAACTCTGAGAAAAAAGATATAAGCTCAAAGCCCAAAATAGAAAGCTTAAAGACTATTCTTTTAGCAGAGATATAGAATCATCGTTTGTGTGCCATGAAGGTACATAATTATTCTATTACCATGGATGTTACAACTAAACTTTATGCTTATGTGGTATAGTAAGCCAAATGCTGATTGTAAGATAATGCTGGAAAAACAAGATTTTTCACCACACGAATCGCTTTTGGAAGGACCATCAGTAAGTGTGCAGTTGAATGACAAAGAAAAATTCTGAGTGTATACGTACCAAGAAATTGAAAAAATATCTTCCTTTCTCAATTAGCAAAAATTGATTATTGTTCCAATCATTATGAGTTCCAATCAGACATTTGTGCCAGTACCTGGAGACTGTAGCACACAAATCAGAAAATTTAAGTATCTTATCCTTGCTAATCCTAATCCTCATCACGTCCAATATACTGGAGAAAACTTTTCCAAATGTTGAACTTGCTACAAGAATACTCTTTTGGTAAATGATGACTAATTTAGTGGAAAAAGTTTATTTGAACAACTTTAAAATATACAAAATTAATCACATAGTTGTACTATGTTACAATAACGACTATGTAATTTATCAATTATTTTCATATACTTATAGAGTGACGCCATGCAAAAAATAGACTTTAATAATACTTATATAATAGAAATTTTTGTCTTAGCAAAAGTCGCAAAATAAACCTTACTGATGACATAGTTATGCCAGCATCATGTTATTTTGCAACTTATTTCTCCAGTTTATTCCTTTATTCTTAGAAGGGTTTATATAAAAAAATATTGTTTTTGTTATAATTGGTCGCAATAAATACTTACATGGCCCAGAATTCCATTATGCCCGAAGGCCAGTTCTACCCAAAAATGAACTAGACTCCTAGAATAAATGCAACTCGTAGGTTTTTTATTTAAAAACAAACTTGCTAAAAAATATTGTTGGGGGCGACCAACTTTATTATACCCTGCACTTCTGATTGGCTTTCCATAAATACAACACGAGTGCAGATGCCGGCGGCATTTGCTCTCCAACTAGTCATAAAAACCATGACAAGAAAATATGGTTGTTATCGAATCCAATCGGACTTGTTAGATAACTAGTCTTGTAGTAGGTGAAAGCCTTCCGGATTTGTTAAAAACTTTCCTGTTCTTGATAAAACCTCTTGTTTGAAAAAGATTTGCTTTTCCTGAGTTGTTGACATTATCGGCCAAGTTATTCCGACTTATCTTGCACCAATAGACTTTGTCCGATATATCTAGCCAGTTGACGGGCAAGATTGGTCAACAAACAAGTTTTGTTAAGTAATCTTTGAGGCAAAAGACTATGTGTCCTTTACGCAACATAAAGTAGTGAGCAAATGGCAATAATTATCATACTTGTACGTATTATACTTACGTAAACGGATCCACTGGATTTATTATATTATATGGTTGTATATAGCATAGTTCGACAGTACATTTCAATAAAGTCCGCTTATCAAATTTAAGGTAAGCAACTTTTGTCAAATTGTGTCATGTGTCCTAACTTAATGTATTCCAAATGGATTGACCATACTGCTCTTTGCCGTCGCGAGAGTTTAGATGCTTCAGAACTTCCAGAATCTTTTTATGGGATTTATTCTCCTCCCAAAGGGTTTAGGGGTCCAATAACTAGCTTGCAGAAGATCAAGGATCTGCCGTTTCAGCTTGGTAGCCTCACTAAGTTAAGATGAGTCTTGAAGACAGGTGTCTAAGCCTCCCGCTTAAAAATTGGACCCACCTGTGAACAAAGGTTGAAGAGGCGGTCTATTGTCAGAACTAACTTATGCTGTCCACATGAACTAAATGTCATTTAGTTGGGAGTTTCTTAGATTCTCTAGAATCGACTTGGACCGTAGCAGTAAATAACAATGGTTGGCTCTTATATATATATTGCTTTGCTATTAAATATTGCATATATGGGAAATCATAAGGACACGAATGCGGTCGTTGGTGCTTTTTGGACAGACTATCGGAAAAATCTTTCAATGTCTTCCGCTTTGACTGCTCCATAATTTTTCCATTTCCAACTAATTTGAAGGTCTTTAATTTGAGTGTCTTTGGAGGTATTTTCAATTTCTTCTAAAAAAAATTGAGGCAGCGTTGTTAAGCTTAGGTAAACATATATTGAGTCCCAACCTTAGATTTCGATCTTAGTACTAATAACAGCTGAATACAAATATTTACCGTGCGCTATAATTAAAAATTAGATAACATGACTCTGAGGTGCTTAAGGCATAGTATTCCACTGCTTTTTATCTTCATTCCCCTATTCATCTATCGCGTCACAAGATTTGTCCACGCTAGGTCAACCACTTAAAGTGGCATCCCTTGCCACCCTTTGCTGACCTTGCTCTCTGCCTCACTCAATGTGTGGCTGAATAGCCAAATTAAACCTGTTCACTGCCAAACATCGCTAAGCAGCACGCGCCCTTTGCGTTGTAATTCTAGTTATTTTCTAAGACCTGGACGACACGGAGTTTATAAATATCTATGAATGTTTTTAAAGTAATAGCCCAATGAAGAGCCACAAATACAAACAAAAAATAATTAACACAAACAGTTAATTCTTTTGTGGTTTGTGTGAAATAAACAATTTTTTTTAAATTTGTATTCGTATAATTTTTTCACTTGATTTTTTTGGAGAAAATCAAATTACTTTACACTATATTTACATTAACTTGGAAGCATCTCCTGTCTCTTATCTCCACAACAGTAAAACAAAACGAATTTATGTTTGGAAAATTTAGATTTTTTGGAAAAGTAAAGGTATTGGTTAGTCTTAACAGCTACACGTCTGTCCCTGTGTTGTGACAGATTATAATTTGGATTATATATATATATATATATATATATATATATATATATATATATATATATATATATATATATATATATATATATATATATATATATATATATATATATATATATATATATATATATATATATATATATATATATATATATATATATATATTTTTTTTTTTTTTTTTTGGATTACACTTACTCATATAGAAGCAAGTCTGAACAACGTTAGTTTCCGCACAGTGTGTCAAATAAACTTTTCTTGGAAATTTATTTTTCTTTGGAGAATATACCGAATTTGCTAAATATTTAAAACTTTAGCGACAGGCGCTAATTAAGCAAATCGAGAATGTATCACGGTGATCAAATATCCGCAAAGTGGGTCAAGATTATTTTGCCCGAGATATTTCACCTTTATAAAATAATTATTTTATTTATTAAATTTGGTAGACATTATCTGACTGACTTATTGCTATTTATAAAACAAATATCAGGCGGAATTTATTTTTATAGAAAATTAATATTTTTTTATACACTTATTACCATTTTTTCTCATTTGCACGTTCAGTTTTTATCCCTAACTTTATAGGACAAGATACTCCGTTTCGAACTTGACGTACTCGCCAACGTAGTACTGTTGAAACAACCGGTGATATCTCAACAGGTAATGGCCAACATCCTGCTGAATAGTAAATCGATAATCTTTAAAATTCATTGAGCTGACCTTTTTTTTCGTTTCTGCTCCGGAATTATGAATTCGAACTCAGTTGTAGAATGAGAAAGATGTGATGGCTTGTAAACAACCCTGTCGATATATTAAAATTTTATGTTTTGTAGTGGTATTCATCCTGCCCACGACAGAACAGGTTACCGTCTGGCCTTATTAATTTGGTTTATGAATTCTTCGAATTTATCGGGTTCATTTGCATTTGCATATGTAACTACCCTCCCCTTTAGATCAGAATTCTCCTGAATTCGATTATTTAACTTTATTTTAATATGACTGAACTTTGTTCTCTAAATGACAATTATTAATATAATTGTAAGTATGAGAAAAATATTAGACCCGTATATAATTTTATTATGAATCTTAAAATCTGAAATATTTTGAAAGTAAACTTTATTTTCTTCGTCTATCTGCTCGAATGTTATCTTTTCCGTAAAATTTTGTACATCATCATATCGTAAGCTCATAATATTTCCTTCGACTTTCTCAACTAAATTAGAGAAGTAGTAATCATTAATTTTTATTGAACAATTATTAAATTGAAGTATGTAATTTCCATTTAAAATAGTATGATTTTCATTACATGTATTGTTTACAAATAAATTAACTGAATTCTTAATCATTATTGTTTTTTCATCTAAAGTTATAATTTCCAAATCCTTGCTTGTCACTAGTTTACAATTTTTTGTTATTATACAATGAGTGCTGGGCTTTAATTGCCTGAAATGTTTATTTTCTTCAAATTGCATAGTTTTATTTTTATAAGTAAGAACTTCTTCTATTTTTGCATCTATTTCTTTTTGTTCTTTGTTCGGTAATGGTACAATTTTTCTTATTTTAACTTGTATATACACTTTTGGAATTTTGATGCCTAATACTAAATAAGTGCCATTGAAAGTTGCTATTCCAAGTTGTAAATATTTTAGTTTATTAAAATCAATATTATATTTAGTAATTTCATGATTTGTTAAAATATTCGGGTGAACTAACCCGTACTTAGCTGAAACTACATTATCTTGAATTTGTTCTATTTTACTTTTTATCAATTGAATTTTTGTCATTTGTTGTAAATACATATGTTGTTGATATTCTTGATCTTCCATTTTATTTATGGCATTTAGACTTTTTTCAATTTCTTTTCTATCGCTTTTTACAATATTTATGATTTGTTCTATCGCTAGATTAAAATGATCGTTTATGTGTACTTGTTCATTTAATATCTTGTCAGTCTGTAACAAATGCTTTTGTATGGTCTGTCTGTCATAATCGTCCATTGTCCCAAATGCCCATTTGGATATAGTACCCACTGCGTTCATAAGGCCCGTTTTTGTCTTGTCTTTATTGGTACTAGCGTCATTAGCTTGTTCCGGGCTTCTAATAATTCAGCTTGTAGTATGTCCTTGTTACTTGCTTTCATTAGTATAATATCGTCTGTCATTTCATTAATAATATTTTCTATCTGTCCAATGTCAACTATATGTAATACTATGTCACTGTCCATAACTATATATTGGTCTCTCATTTGTAAGTCAATGAATCCAGTTCCGTTGAAGTCATTGCGGTTTCACTCTGTCGTATCCATGTCATAATTGTTAGTATTATCATCATCATCTGCAAATTTTAAGGGTCTTTTAATGTTGTTGGGATGAATATTTTGCAGTTTTCCTTTCCTAAATTTTGGCTGCTCCTTATGCCTTAAAGCCTTATAATTCTTAATAAATCCTTCTGATCTCGTTTCCTCATAATTTTCTCTATTTTCATTCAATTTGTTAATGATTTTCCGTCTTGTTGCTTCTAAATTACTTTTTACTACTTCAGGGTCTACTTTGTTATCATGTACTTCGTTCGGTGTATATTTGATCGTTGAATGGAATCTGTCATTATAGTTTCGAATAGCTTTCTGAATTAGTTGCTTAATTGACATCCCTTTTTCTAGCTTATATAAAATTCTAAACTTTTCTGCTATAGTACTATGGAATTTTTCAATATCTGCATTACCCGTATGGCTATTGGGCTTAGTTAAGTGAAGTTCAATATTTTCATTGTCTAAAAATTCTTTTATCATGGTAGCCTTAAATTCATTATCTGCTATAATTTTCTTCGGTATTCCTAATTTAGTAAAATGATCTTCTAGTTGTTCAATAATTGTGACATGGTTTCTATCATTCAATGGGTACGCTGCTCCAAATTTTGAAAATTTGTCTATAACTGTTAAAAAGTGATATCCCTTCATAACGTACGTATCAATATGTATGATTTCATTCTTTCTTGTCGGTGTCTCCGTAAGAGCAAATTTTGATTTGATAGGCCTTCTATCGTATTTTACTTCCTGACAAATTTCGCACTGATTGATAATTATCTGAATTAATTCCATTATTTTCGGGTAATATATTTTATTTCTTATTTGATTGTAGGTTTCCAATATTCCCGAATGCATGCTTTCCCTCACATGATATAAGGAAATCTGCTTAATGGCCTCGACTTCTGTCTCGATGTCCTGTGCCCTCATTGTACACTTAATAAATTCTATCTGCTTGTCATTAGAAAACATTTCAATAAGTTTTTCCTGTACTTTATTATAATTGTGGTCGGAAATTTCTGAATATATCCCGATCTTTCCCTTTGTAATATATCTTCTAAATATATCTCCCATTTCTTCGAAATCACTTTCAGCAATAAATATTATTCTTTTCCCGTGTAATATTTTAAGTTCTTCTATTTTATTATTTGTTAAAATAATTTGCGTTTTGTATTTATTAACTATTTCCTCCTTAATTGAAAAATGATCACCTAAGTCCTCCTCCGCTGAATGTACTGTCGCCATTGACTCGTTGTCCTCTATATTGTTAACTGAAAATCTAAAAATTTCGGTACTCTTATCGTCCGTTTCTTCTGAAATAGTGTCCTCACTATTTTGAATTCTACTTAGGAAGTCGGCAACCCTATTTTCCTTGCCTTTCAAATATTCAATGTCGAATTGGTATTCTCCTAGTTTCAACAACCATCTCTGGTGTCTTGGTGACATGTCCTTGCCTTTATATTTTGAATGTAGGAATTTAATTGGTTGATGGTCAGTCAGAATTTTAAATCTTCTGCCGTAAAGATACGGTCTAAAATAGTTAACACTCCACATTATGGCTAAAAATTCCTTGTCCGTTGCAGAATAATTTCTTTTATGATTGTTAAGAGTTCTTGAGGCGTAACAAACTGGATGTCCCTCCTGTGACAATACTGCGCCTATGGCATAGTTAGATGCATCCGTTGTCAGCTTAAATTTCCTCTCAAAGTCTGGATAACGTAAAATCGGATGAGTACTTATGAGTAGTCTTAATTTCTCGAACGCTTCTATGTAGGTTGGGTCCTTCAGGTTAATTTTTGCCCCCTTTTTCAAATATTTAGTTATTGGCTGTGCTACTTTCGATAAGTTCCTGACGAATTTCCGATAGTAACCCGTTAATCCTAAAAAACTTTTTATCTGTTTCTCAGTCCTTGGCAATTCCAATTTCTCAATAACCTTGATTTTATCAGGATTTGGCTTCATGCCATCCTTTGTCAGAATGTGTCCTAAAAATTCTGTTTCTCTTCTCATAAAATTACATTTATCTATCTGAATTTTCAAATTTTTACTTTCAAGAACTTTGAATATATCCCTTATAGCTTTTACATGTTCCTGTAGTGTGGTACTAAAAATTAGTATATCGTCCAGATATACAACACAAGTTCTATTTATAAAATCTCTCAAAATTTCGTTCATAAGGCGTTGAAATGTTGCGGGTGCATTTTTCAACCCAAATGGCATTCTTATAAACTCGTATAGACCGTGAGCCGTAACGAAAGCAGTTTTTTCCCTATCTTCCTTCTTTACTAAAATTTGGTGGTAACCTTTCGCCAAGTCTAACGTTGTAAAATATTGAGCCCTTCCTAGCTTATCTAAAATTGAATCGATGTTCGGGAGGGGGTATTTATCATCAATTGTCACGTCGTTTAATTTTCTATAGTCTATTACTAATCGGAATTTTTTCTCTCCTGAATTATCTATCTTTTTCGGTACTACTATCAGAGGACTTGAATATCTGGAAAAACTTTTCTGTATAATGCCCTGTTCTTCCATTTCCCTAATTTGTCTCCTTACTTCCATCTCGTGTTGAGGTGGATACCTGTACAATTTGGAATTAATCTGTTGTTGAGTTGTAGTATTTATCTCATGTTGAATTTCTATTTTGAATGTAGGAATTTAATTGGTTGATGGTCAGTCAGAATTTTAAATCTTCTGCCGTAAAGATACGGTCTAAAATAGTTAACACTCCACATTATGGCTAAAAATTCCTTGTCCATTGCAGAATAATTTCTTTCATGATTGTTAAGAGTTCTTGAGGCGTAACAAACTGGATGTCCCTCCTGTGACAATACTGCGCCTATGGCATAGTTAGATGCATCCGTTGTCAGCTTAAATTTCCTCTCACAGTCTGGATAACGTAAAATCGGATGAGTACTTATGAGTAGTCTTAATTTCTCGAACGCTTCTATGTAGGTTGGGTCCTTAAGGTTAATTTTTGCCCCCTTTTTCAAATATTTAGTTATTGGCTGTGCTACTTTCGATAAGTTCCTGACGAATTTCCGATAGTAACCCGTTAATCCTAAAAAACTTTTTATCTGTTTCTCAGTCCTTGGCAATTCCAATATCTCAATAACCTTGATTTTATCAGGATTTGGCTTCATGCCATCCTTTGTCAGAATGTGTCCTAAAAATTCTGTTTCTCTTCTCATAAAATTACATTTATCTATCTGAATTTTCAAATTTTTACTTTCAAGAACTTTGAATATATCCCTTATAGCTTTTACATGTTCCTGTAGTGTGGTACTAAAAATTAGTATATCGTCCAGATATACAACACAAGTTCTATTTATAAAATCTCTCAAAATTTCGTTCATAAGGCGTTGAAATGTTGCGGGTGCATTTTTCAACCAAAATGGCATTCTTATAAACTCGTATAGACCGTGAGGCGTAACGAAAGCAGTTTTTTCCCTATCTTCCTTCTTTACTAAAATTTGGTGGTAACCTTTCGCCAAGTCTAACGTTGTAAAATATTGAGCCCTTCCTAGCTTATCTAAAATTGAATCGATGTTCGGGAGGGGGTATTTATCATCAATTGTCACGTCGTTTAATTTTCTATAGTCTATTACTAATCGGAATTTTTTCTCTCCTGAATTATCTATCTTTTTCGGTACTACTATCAGAGGACTTGAATATCTGGAAAAACTTTTCTGTATAATGCCCTGTTCTTCCATTTCCCTAATTTGTCTCCTTACTTCCATCTCGTGTTGAGGTGGATACCTGTACAATTTGGAATTAATCTGTTGTTGAGTTGTAGTCTTTATCTCATGTTGAATTTCTGTGGTATTTGTTAGTTTATTACCTTCCTTAAATAGCAAATTTTTAAATCGTTTTAGCAACGTTAAAACTTCCCTATATTCCTCTTCATTCAGATGATCTAGTAATAATCTGTCTAAATTCGAATCAGTAGCTTCTAGAGTACAAATTTGTTTAGCATTGGGATTATTTAATAATTTACTTTCTTTCTGGTTCAAAACTATTTTTCCATCTTCGATATTTATTCGTGCATTTAAAAACTTTAAAATGTCCATGCCTATTATAAAATCATATTTTCTTCCTTTAAGTGGTGCTGCCTTCCATCTCACTCTTGCGTTATTGGGTAAATTGAATTCTTCTGGTGCCACTGTGCACACTTCATAATTAATTGCATCCTCATTGGTGATTGTACTGAATAATATTGGGTTCTTTAATTTTACTTTCGGAAAATCCCTAATTTCGCTGTTAACTAAACTAAAACTTGCTCCTGTATCTATGAGCGCAGTGTAATTCTTATTATCAATTACTGTTCTTATTCTGGGTAACCATTCCGAGGCGGTATCATAAAAAAATGCAGTTATTTACTTCATCCCCCCTTATATTACTTGCTTGGGGTCATTCCTGGCTTTGCCTATCCGAAATTAAGCGATTTTGGATAATCTGAGGATCAGGGTGTCCTGCCAATTGAAGATTACTCATTTTTGCTTCGAGATTATCGACTTCCATGGGTTCGACCTGACCTTGCCTAAATGGATTCTGGCGATATTGTCCTGAATTCTGTCTAGGGTTTCCTGTCTGTGGTCTCTGGAAATTACCCGAATTTGTAAAACGGTTAAAATTATTGTTATTATTCTGCCTATAATTGTTGTTATTTTGCCTATAGTTGTTATTATTATTCTCCCTATAATTATTGTTATTCTCTCTATAATTGTTATACTGCCTATATTGGCCGGAATTATTTCTCCTTTCGTTTTGGTATGAATTCCTATACCCATAGTTTTCAGGTGCATTATTGAATTGGTTTGTTCTATCTTGATTCCTACTGTCCCATGCTGGTCTATTCTCCTTTGTCTTAATTTTCCTATATTCTGTCCTGATACAACCGTCCTCAAATCTTCTACTCGTCATTATCCTTAAAATGTTATTAAAATTTCCCTCATTATAAATTTTATCTAATAAAACTCCCTGGGTCATTTCCTTTATCGTATTTACTAATATACTGTCCATGTTACTTAAGTCAATGTAATGGTCGCCTGTATAATATACTGTCAATTCGTCCGATTTATACTTAATATTTTGTATTTCTACCATAAGTTCACTTACAGAATTTACTTTCAGATTCGCCACCTTCCTGTAAAGCTGGTGTGGTTCAACATCCGGTCGGTATCGCAGCTTTAACGTTTCCTTTATTAGCAGCCAGTTGTCTGGTTCCGGGATGTTGATTATGACGTTTTTTGCCGGTCCTTGGATGGCTCTGTAGAAAATTGTTCTCACTACCTCCTTCCTTACTTCATTGTTGTTGATTGTAGATAGAAGATACTCTATACTGGTGAAGAACGAGTTTATGGTGATGTCACCGGTTCCAGTAAATATTGGTAATCTGTTGACCGTCTTCATTAAGTTATCCCTTTGGTTGGTATCCACACTATTTCGAAGCTCAAGGTATGCCTGTCGCATTGCTTCTTATTGTTGCTCCCTCCTGGCGAGCTCCTCGACTAATTCCCCGGGTTGAGCCTGTCCTTCCGCCATCCTTCTTTGATCAAACGCTTCTTGTCTGTGCCTTCTTGGATGAATTGTGATAAAAACTTTTTTCAGCTTTTTCAGCTTCTCGTGGTGATTCACTTGATATACTTTTTATTAACGTTCACTGCACAGAAGGTATTTTTATCCTTATTCTGTGGCGTCAGTTATCTTCTAAATGTTCATTTCACGAATTTGTTCTTGTAGTGTCCGTTTTTAATTATAAATGTTCACTTCACTTTGGTGGTGTTGGCAAATAATAGTTTTCACTTCAATCTTAGTGGTCTTCACTTTAATTAATTTTTTTTTTAACGTTCACTGTACAAAAAATTTTCTTTTCTCTTTAGACAATACACTTTTCCGAACGAGGTTCGTATCACTGAATCCTTTCCTTTTTTTTTTTTTTTTTTTTTAAAGGATCCTACCGACTGCGCCAATTTTATATGTGACCGTTGTCCGAGTGTTTTTTAAAAAGGAAGAAGACAAACAACCAAAACGTTATGATCGTGTCAGTATCCAGAACAGACTGATTTTTTATTTGCATTTTAATTGAATAAAAAGACATTGATTTTGACAATTATGCTTACTTGGCTAAGTGTGTTTTTAGGTGTAAATTATGCTTACTTGGCTAAGTGTGTTTTTAAGTGTGTTGCTAAATGAAATTATTTGGAAATATTATTGCATGTCTGATGTACCGGAAAATGCAATCAGGTTACCGTCTGGCCTTATTAATTTGGTTTATGAATTCTTCGAATTTATCGGGTTCACTTGCATTTGCATATGTAACTCGCGCAGCAATAAACCACCATACTGACGCTAAAGAAGAATATCGCGTGATTCCACATTCTCGCCAACAATCACCACTCCTACTTTATTGATAGTGGGAGCATTAAACTGTCTTGCATCGCCTCCAGCGAGTCTTTTGTCTGTTTTGATAATGATTCCACATTCTCGCCAACAATCACCACTGCTACTTTATTAATAGTGGGAGCATTAAACTGTCTTGCATCGCCTCCAGCGAGTCTTTTGTCTGTTTTGATAATTGTGATAATTTTGTCTCATCAGAATGCATTGTATCCAACGCGGGTTTGAACAATCTGACTAGTTCATTTTGCTCATGCAGAACATTTTGCAATTATTCGTTCATAGCAAGCATAGTTGCAGCCAAGATTTTGCCATTGCTCGCTCATTTCGAGAATAGTTGCAGCGAATCACCAACGAAAAAGATCTGAAGCAACTTATGATCTTCGTTCAATAGTGGTAGCAAAGCGCCCGCTCAATGGAAAATTATCCCTTGAATCTTAATGTAAGGGGCAATTTCGAAAAAAATAAGTAGAATTTTTTATTTTGATAATAATGAGACGTCATTACCTTATAATTCGGATTGTAGCCGGGCAATTTCAACTTTCTACCAGTGCAGCATAAGCCGGGTGTTTCCAATCAAGAATTACTTAATGATATATGCAAAAAAAAAAATTTCGGCTCACCAACAGCAAAAGTTCACGTCATAGAGTTTCAGAAACGAGGCCTTCCCCACGCTCATATTTTGCTTATTCTTAAAGTCGAAGATAAGCCAAAAGACACTGAAGCTATCGATAAGGTAATTCATGCAGAGATACCTGATATACAAATATCTCCAAGGTTACATGCAATTGTTACCAAGCACATGATTCACGGACCATGTGGCCAGCATAACTTCAATTCGCCGTGCATGGTAAACGGGGTTTGTTCGAAGAAGTTCCCCAAAGATTTTTAAGAGGAAACAAATGCCAATTTTAACGGTTACCCGAAATACCGTCGTAGGAGCAATGGAGTTACGGCAACTGTTAATGGCAGGACCATTGATAATTCCTGGGTGGTGCCATATTCTCCGTATCTGAGCCTAAAATTCAACTGCCATATAAACGTCGAAAGCTGTGCATCAATCAAAAGCGTCAAATACCTTTTTAAGTATGTCTACAAAGGTCATGACAGCGCTAATATTGCAATCGGGGAAGAAAATGTTCTTAATCATGACGAGATCAAAACATTCATGGACTCTCGATATATCAGCGCACCAGAGGCTGCTTGGAGGTTGTTTGGCTTTCATATGCATGAGAAGTCACACACAATTATTCGACTACAAGTTCACCTACCAGATAACCAAAATGTATATTTTACGGAGGCTTATTTGGCTACAACCGCGGCAAATGCTGCAATTAAAGACACAACGTTAACCGCTTGGTTTAGGTTAAATGAAGAAGATGATGCAGCAAAAGAAATTCTGTACGGTGATCTGCCTCAACATTATGTTTTCGATGCAAAACTCAGAAAATGGAAAAAAAGGCAAAGAGGAGCAGAGAAAACAATAGGCCGAATGTATTCCGTAAACTTGGCCTCTGATCCAGAAAGATTCTGCTTACGCCTTTTATTGCTTCACGTCACCGAAGCCACTTCGTTTACTGACTTGAGAACGTATGAAGGCCACACATACTCAACTTTCAAGGAAACTACGCAGCGACGAGGACTACTAAATGATGATGCCACATGGGACGCAACACTCCAAGAAGCAGCGGATCAAAAAATGCCTCGCCAATTAAGGGAATTATTTGCATATCTGTGTATTTTCGCATTTCCATCGAATGCGGCGGAACTTTTTGAGAAATATAAGGAACAGTTGTGCGAAGACATAAACATTCACCAAGGTCATGACAATTTTTGTCTAAATTGTGACAATTTTGTTCTACAAGATATTCAGAGCATTCTAAATTCACATGGTAAAAGATGCCACGACTTTGGACTTCGTACGCCTTCGAGTGATATGCTGCAGATGTCGACTCCTTATTACGATGTGGTTGTGGAACGAAATAAAGGCACTGCTATGAGGAATGCACTCAACACTGAGCAAGTATCTGTCTTCGATTCCATAATGACTGCTGTTGGAAATGACAATCTTCCGCAAAGAACATTTTTCTTAGATGGCCCAGGTGGAAGTGGTAAGACCTATTTATACAGAACTTTGTTGAGTCACATACGTGGAGATGGTAACAATGCGCTACCCGTTGCGTCAACTGGCATTGCGGCCAATTTATTAGATGGTGGAAGGACATACCATTCCCAGTTCAAGTTGCCCATTCCATTAGTGGACACTTCCACCTCATCAATGCGAATGACTTCACCGGATGCAGAAATTATAAGGAAGACCAAAATTATAATTTGGGACGAAGCTACTATGGCTCCGAGCACCGCACTCAAAGCTATTAATCGATTGCTACAAGAGATTATGCAGAATACAAAAACGTTCGGTGGTAAAGTCCTGTTACTTGGTGGAGACTTTAGACAAATTCTTCCTGTTGTTCCTCATGGAACGCGATCAGCCATTGTTGAAGCCAGCATCAAGTTCGGTGATCTTTGGGAGAATTTTCACGTTCTTCGCCTAAAAAACAACGTTCGTTTCGTTGACACAAACTTTAGCGACTGGCTAATGCGCCTTGGCAATGGAGAACTGACAAATAATCACGGATTTTCCGATGACACCATTCCCATCCCAGATGATCTCATTTGCAAGGACGACATAATCAAAGAAATATTTGGTAACCACCTTACCATTGAAAATGTTGCCCAATATTCAAAAATGGCCATTTTATGCCCTACGAACACTGATGCTGAAGAAATTAACAATAAGGTATTAGGTTTATTTAATGGCAATACCGTTACATACCTCAGTTCCGATTCTATAGACGACTCAAGTGATGAGGACAACCAACATTACCCTATAGAATTCTTGAACGAGTGTACGCCACCAGGTATGCCGGTGCATAAAATATCACTACAAATTGGGGCGATAATTATGTTAATTCGGAACCTGAACACAAAACGAGGACTATGCAACGGGACTAGGCTGATAATTACCGATTTGAAGCCAAATCTAATAATTGCATCAGTTTTGGCCGGCAGTGCAAAAAATCAGGTCGTCTTCATCCCACGAGTGGATTTAGCTCCAACAAACCCGGATCTTCCCTTCGTTTTGCGCCGACGGCAATTCCCAATCAAATTGGCTTTTGCAATGACTATAAACAAGTCGCAAGGCCAAACGCTGCAAAAGGTCGGTATTTACTTGCCGGAGCCTGTCTTTAGCCACGGGCAATTGTATGTGGCTTTCTCGAGAGCGAGGCGAGCTGCGGATATTAAAGTAAAAATACTAGACGCACCCTTCCAAGGAAAGTTAGTGGCCGGATGTAAAACCACTTTCACAAAAAATGTTGTGTTCAAAGAAATATTTTCAAAGTAAATACATATACAAAAGATTTTAAATACTTTAAGCAGTTATTATTCCATTTTACACAATTTAGTGCTCAAAGATTAATAGTTTTTAGAAACGAAATACTGGACAGAAGATTTTATGGTCAGCACCTTCAATACCACTGAAGACATGTTTTTTTCGACCGTCGTTTGGGGCTTTCCAACTAGTATATATATATATATATATATATATATATATATATATATATATATATATATATATATATATATATATATATATATATATATATATATATATATATATATATATATATATATATATATATATATATATATATATATATATATATATATATATATATATATATATATATATATATATATATATATATATATATATATATATATATATATATATATATATACAGTGCAAGCTCGTTAATCCGAATGGTGTGTAATCCGAATTATCCAGTAATCCGAATTGAAAATATTTGGTATTGCATATCCTATAGTCCGCATTGATTGCAGCTCGCTAAACCGAATTTGTTTTTTTTTTTGTTCTTGTGTTTTTGTTATCGTTGTTACTATGCCCACACAATCCACACGCGTGGATTGTGAAAACTAACGGGACATCATTGGGATGTCTATTTTGATGAATGTGTTTTGTGTCTGTTTACAGCAGATTTAGTTATTGGGTTTCATTGTTCGCGAAAACATCAAAATCAATATGGCAAAAAAACGTGCACATAAAACACTTTCGCTAGGTGATAAGCTTAAGATTATAGAAGCGCTTAATCGCGGGCAATCTGGAAAGATTTTAGCAGAGAAGTTTGGTGTAGGAGCCTCAACTATTTGTGACATTAAAAAAAATTCCGATAATATTAAAAGGTAACATGTGTAACAATTGTATCCTACCAAAATTACTGATTTTATTGTTTTATGTTTTAGATTTGCTGATAATTCTGATGGAAAACTTTTAAAACAACGCAAGACACTAAAACGTGGTGAATACGAAGACTTTGAGCAAAAATTTTATGCTTGGTTTGAAGAGAAGCGGGCAAGGCATCAAACAATTTCAAGCCAAATTTTGCGAGAAAAAGCAAAATCGCTTTACCAAAAAATGTACCAAAACCAATCATTTAAAGCTAGTGACGGATGGTTGCAGAAATTTAAAAAGCGCTTTTCGGTGCGGCATTTGAAAATAAGCGGGGAATCGTTATCTGCTAGACCAGATCTTGTACCTGACTTTCAGCAAAAACTCTTTGATATTGTCGAAGGCTGAAAATCTTTGCGATGACCAGATTTACAACGCGGATGAGTCTGGACTTTTCTGGAAAATGTTTCCTGACAAAACATTAGTGCATTCTAAAGAAAAATCTGCCCCAGGTACAAAAATGAGCAAAGAGAGAATCACTTTCCTGTGTTGTGCTAACAAATCTGGAAGCCACAAGGTAAACATTGCTGTAGTGGGAAAATCAAAAAACCCACGTTCGTTTAAAAAGCAAAAAATTATAGAATACTACTCCTCAAAAAATGCGTGGATGACAACACACATTTTTACCCAATGGTTTTTTGAATCCTTTATACCCCAGGTAAAAAAGTACCAAATAAAAAATAGTTTCCCGAAGAAAGGCTTATTGATACTGGACAATGCAAAATGTCATGGGGAGCCACTTATATCCGAATGTGGGCAATATAAGACAATGTTTTTACCTCCTAATTGCACCAGTATTATCCAGCCTATGGATCAGAACGCGATAAGACTGACTAAATTATATTACAAGAAAGACCTCTTGTGTGAATTGGTGAATTCTGAAGCAAACAACACAGATGGCTTTTTGAAACAATTCAGTATGAAGGACGCTTGTGAGTTGCTAAAGCGATCGTGGGACAGGGTACCCAATTCTACTTTAAAGTCCTGTTGGAAACAAATTCATTCTCAGAGATGGACCTCAGAAGATAACATCCCATTAGCATTATTGCAACAAGAACTAGTAGCGACTGACTTTGCAGATAGTCTTGAAGAAAGTGAAGAAGTACGCACAATACAAAATTTATTTCTTTGTAGTAATGACGTGCAAATTTCTGAAAATGAAATAATTGACTGGATTAATGACTCTTCCATTACTTTGAGCAGTAATTCACAATCAGACACAGAAAACGTAGAAGAAGAGCCTCCTTTGCTTAAGCACATCAAAAATAGTGAAGCTGTACATGCCTTAAACACATCAATAGATTGGGCAAAGGAACGTGGCATAGAAACAAATCATATATTGATGCTCAAAGAATTGCGAAATAAAGCTTTAGAAGGATGCGCATTGAAACAGAAGCAAACATACATAACTAACTTTCTAAAATAAAAAATATATAATTTTTATTTTGTTGATTTTTTCCCCTTTTCGAATGAAGTGTTTTTTTTATAAAATTGTTGATTTTTTTTCTTTTTCGATTGAAATAAAACCTTTTTTTACATTATAACAAGTGTTTTATTTGTTTGAAAACCAACTGTAAATTATAACAGCCTATCCAATAATCCGAATATTTCGATAATCCGAATCGGGGTATGCAATCATTAATTCGGATTAGCGAGCTTACACTGTATATATATATATATATATATATATATATATATATATATATATATATATATATATATATATATATATATATATATATATATATATATATATATATATATATATATATATATATATATATATATATATATATATATATATATATATATATATATATATATATATATATATATATATATACATATATATATATATATATAGATTTAAGCACCTCATCTAATTTTTAATTAAAGCGCACGGTAAATTGTATTGTATTCAGCCGTTATTAGTTCTAAGATCGAGATCTAAGGTTAGGACTCAATATATGTTTACCTAAGCTTAACAACGCTACCTCGATTTTTTTTAGAAGATTGAAAGACCTCCAAAGACACTCAAATTAAAGACCATCAAATTAGTTGGAAATAAAAAAATTATCGAGCACTCAAATGACCCATATGTCAGATACCATATTAAACTTGAAAGCCTTGATATTGCTTTCAAAGAGTGTCGCTGGCAAATTCACGATAATGTAGCAAATATAGCTAGAAAATAGTCTGGTGTTCACAACAGAATAAATAAAAAACTTGAATTTTAAATTGTTGTCCCATGTGCGGCATATTCTCTTAGTGTATTAAGTGTTCAGTCTGGTTAATGCGTTTCAGAAGCAGTAATATAATTTCAGTTCGTGCAAGTCTTTAAGTTTTTCTTGATGTCGACTAAATGACAAATTATGACTGCGTTTTTCGAAATCAAGATTCGAAATCTCTCCCGGATACAAGAAGGTCTGCATGTGGAAATGCTCTTAATTCTCTGAAAATGGCTTTAACCATGTTTTTGAGGCTTTCACATTAATTACAAATGATGCCAATGAACTCTGAGATACAAAAAATAAGCCTAAAGCCCAAAATAGAAAGATTAGAGGCTATTCTTTTAGCAGAGATATGGAATCATCGTTTGTATGCTATGAAGAAACATAATAATGCTATTACCATGGATGTTACAACTAAACTGTATGCTTATGTGTATAGTAAGCCAAATGCTGATTATAAAGATAAGTCTGAAAGAACAAGAATTTGCACCACACGAATCGCTTTTTGAAGGACAACCAGTAAGTGTGCGGTTGAATATAAAGAAAAATTCTGAGTAGATAATCACATACAACTATGTTACAAGAACGACTATGTAATTTATCAACTGTCTTCATATTAAGTAGAGTGACTCCGTGCAAAAAATAGACTTTAATAATACTTACATAATAGAAAGTTTTTCTTAGCAAAAGTCGCAAAAGAAACCTTACTGATGACATAGCAGCATCATTTTATTTTGCAACTTATTTCTCCAGTTTATTCCTTTATTCTTAGAAGGGTTTAGTTAAAAAAAAATGTGTTTGTTATAATTGGTTACAATTAATTCTTACACGGCCCTGAATTCCATAATTCCCGAGGGCAAACCACTGTTATTTACTGCTACGGTCCAAGTAGAGTCTAGAGAATCTAAGAAACTCCCAACTAAATGACATTTAGTTCATGTGAACAGCTTAAGTCAGTTATTACAATAGACCGCCTCTTCAACCTTTGTTCACAGGTGGGTCCAATTTTTAGGCGGGAGGCTTAGGCACTTGTCTTCAAGACTTATCTTAACTTAGTGAGGCTACCGAGCTGAAACGGCAGATCCTCGATCTTTTGCAAGCTAGTTATTTGACCCCTAAACCCTTTGGGAGGAGAAGAAAGCCCATAAAAAGATTTGAAAGTTCTGGAAGTTCTGAGGCGTCTAAACTCTCGCGACGGCAAAGAGCAGTATGGTCAATACATTTGGAATACATTAAGTTAGGACACATGACACAATTTGACAAAATTTGCTTACCTTAAAGTTGATAAGCGGGCGTTATTGAAATGTACTGTCGAACTATGCTTTATACAACCATATAATATAATAAATCCAGTGTAGATCACGTGGATGTGTTTACGTAAGTATCATACGTACAAGTATGATAATTATTGCCATTTGCATAGTCTTTTGCCTCAAAGATTACTTAACAAAACTTGTATGTTGACCAATCTTGCCCGTCAACTGGCTCGATATATCAGACAAAGAGTCTTGTTACAAGATAAGTCGGAATATCTTGGTTGATAATTTAAATAACATTTCAGAAAAAGCTAACTTTTTCAAACAAGAGGTTTTATCAACAACAGGAAAGTTTTTAACCAATCTGGAAGTCTTTCACCTGCTACAAGACTACTTATGCAACAAGTCCGATTGGGTTCGATAACAACCATATTTTCTTGTCATGGTTTTTATGACTAGTTGGAGTGAGCAAATGCCGCCGGCATCTGCAATCGTGTTGTATTTATTGAAAGCCAATCAGAAGTGCAGGGCATAAAAGAGTTGGTCGCCCTCGACAATAGTTTTTTAACAAGTTTGTTTTTAAATAAAAAACCTACGAGTTGCATTTATTCAAGGAGTCTAGTCCATCATTGTGTAGAACTGGCCCTCGGGAATTATGGAATCCAAGGCCATGTAAGTATTTATTGTGACAAATTATAACAAACACAATTTTTTTTAAATAAACCCTTCTAAGAAGAAAGGAATAAACTAGAGAAATAAGTTGCAAAATAAAATGATGCTGGCATGACTATGTCATCATTTAGTAGTCGTTGCGAACTTTGCTAAGAAAAACTTTCTATTATATTATTAAAGTCTATTTTTTGCATGGCGTCACTCTATATGAAAACAATTGATAAATTGGATAGTCGTTCTTGTAACATAGTTGCATAAGATTAATTTTGTATATTTGATAGAGGCTTTCACATCATTGTCATTAATGTGAAAGCCCCAAAAACATGATTAAAGGCATTTTCAGAGAATTAGGAGCATTTCCACTTGCAGACCTTCTTGTATCCGGGAGAGGTTTCGAAACTTGATTTCGAAAAACGCTGTCATAATTTATCATTTGGTCGAAATAAAGAAAAACTTAAAGACTTGCACGAACTGAAATTATATTACTGCTTCTGAAACACATTGAACAGCCTGAACACCTAATACATTAAGAGAATGTGCCGCACGTGGGACAAAAATTGGAAATTCAAGTTTTTTATTTATTCTGTTTTAAATACCAGACTATTTTCTAGCTATATTTGCTACATTATCGTAAATTTGCCAGCGACACTCATTGAAAGTAATATCAAGGCTTTCAAGTTTAATATGGTATCTGACATATGGGTCATTTAATGTCAAGTGACCTAACTTTTGGAATCGGTGTTTTTCAATCGCGATGAATCTTGCACCAAGATTATCCCTATTAGATGGTAGTTTAGGCACAAACTTGAAAGAGATCGGTAAAGGACTCTCTGAGTTAGAGGGTGTTCAATTTTGGCGTAATAGGTGTGTATTCGCAGACGTGTGTTACTAATTCTATAAAGTTCCTAAAAAGTTTGACTCAATTGTTTTAGATAGCTTTCAGAAAAAACGTAAACAAAAATTTTCACTTTTTTTGTCAATTCAAAAAAAAATTTTCGCATGGTCCCTTGGTGTGAACATTTTATCTATGCAAAAATATGTTTTGTAATACAAAACAGCGTTTATGAAATTTAAAGCCTATGTTCTAATTTCAATATATTGAGACTAGACAAATTAACCTTTCCAACTGTTTTTTATCTCCAGAATTATAGAAAAATATTTTTTTTTATTTATCTTTAATAATAATTTAATTAATAAATAATAAAATAAATCTATATATACATATATACATTTTTCACACCATTTGTATATATAAATAGTGTGAAAAATGTATATTTCATCAATTGAGAACGGCTGGGCAGACTTGGCTCAATTTTTTTTCAGTTGTTCGTTATTGCTTTATTGTTTCATGATAACAAAATTTGGAAAAACCCTCCGGAAAAGTCTGAAAACTTAAAAAATCAAAAATTGATTTTTGGGTTGTAAATTTGTGTGCAATTTTTCTGGAATGGCTTTTCGAATGGCAAAATAGAAAACTATTAGTGGAAAACTCCGAAAATTCTAGAAAAACGTGCACATTTTGCATTTTATCGCACTATTTGATGATTTTGGACGATGTTAAGATGTAAATTCGTTATGAAATTTATAAAATTTCGGATAATTGTGCGAATTATATCAACCTTTCACGTGCATTTTGGGTAGAAAAGTTAACGAGATAAATAACCGATTGCGCTGTTCTGCCATCAATGCCATATATATATATATATATATATATATATATATATATATATATATATATATATATATATATATATATATATATATATATATATATATATATATATATATATATATATATATATATATATATATATATATGTACACACAAATATTTAGAGAAGAATCGAATTCGAAATTATTTTAAATTTCGACATAGTAAGATTTTTAACATAATACATATATTTTTTAACTACTTTATAAAAATAGTTTTTCTGTAAATTTTATAGAATTTTATTCCACTTAAATTTTAATTTGGTTCTTATTGAAGAAAAATTAGGTGTTTCTCTTTTTGTTGTTTGTGTCATGTACTTTGCTGTTACATGTTATGCGTTAATAAATCATATTTAATAAATTTGGAAATAAAACTGTCCCCTGGCTGTCTTCTGGAAAAGTGTGTATGTAATACAGTTTTGGGAATTACAGCTTAAGACTTCAATATTAACACGACTTCTTCCAAGAGCCTGTGTGATGGTCAGAAACGTTATTTAATTTGCCCAAAACATCCAGTTACATGAAGAGCTCGAACTTCAATATTTGAAATAAGTATCGTTTGAAATTTTAACCAACACGGAGAAAACATGAGAAATGTATAGATTTTCAAGACTCAGAAGGAGATGCGGCCAGATCGTCATTTACTGATATTTTTATTAATTGCTATGTCCCTGATCATTGTACAGAGCGCATACCATTAGATTCTCTTAAACTAGTGCTGTGTACGATATAATTCTTTTACGATCTGACCGGGACCTGCTATTTAAGAGGGCTCCAAGCGGCTAATGCATTTTACAGAGTAGTATTAAGATGGCTTAATGATTAATCTGTTACTTATAAAGCCGTCGCTATTTACGAGCTGAAAACCCGCCGCTGAAAAATTGTTTGATGTTCTTTCCCGTAGGTAGAAATGTATGATAATCGAGCCTCCAATCATCACACCAAGGAGGCCACATTGTATCACCCAGATTTGATGTTCACTATTAAATTATCATAAGAAATTTTTATAATCTAAAATTGTATATTCTCTAATAAATAAAAAAAGTACATCAGCAAAACAAACATTAATCAGATGGTTTTTAATTAAGGGCTTTCGCTAGTTCGTTCATGTAAAAAATTATAATAGCCCAAAAATTACTCTAAACGCTGGGTTTGTAACGATTTTTCGAATGTAAAATAGACATGTGTATTACTTTCCAGGGAAACCAAAAATAGTTCTTCTATTGTGTACAATGTGCCAGATATTCATCAAACACACTGCAATTTTACAGATTTTTCTATGGAATTTATCACGTTATCTTTCGGTTGACATCGAAGTGTTTGTATTCCGCTAATAAATTGTTGTTCTTATTCAAAAGTTATAAAGTGTTTTCAATCAATTTACATAAAGAGCATTATAACTTTAAAATTACTTTTCATAATTGTTACAGCCAACAAGCACCGTTTATAATCAATCGACCTGCCACAAAAAAGTGTGTATATATATATATATATATATATATATATATATATATATATATATATATATATATATATATATATATATATATATATATATATATATATAATATATATATATATATATATATATATATATAATATATATATATATATATATATATATATATATATATATATATATATATATATATATATATATATATATATATATATATATATATATATATATATGGCATTGATGGCAGAACAGCGCAATCGGTTATTTATCTCGTTAACTTTTCTACCCAAAATGCACGTGAAAGGTTGATATAATTCGCACAATTATCCGAAATTTTATAAATTTCATAACGAATTTACATCTTCACATCGTCCAAAATCATCAAATAGTGCGATAAAATGCAAAATGTGCACGTTTTTCTAGAATTTTCGGAGTTTTCCACTAATAGTTTTCTATTTTGCCATTCGAAAAGCCATTCCAGAAAAATTGCACACAAATTTACAACCCAAAAATCAATTTTTGATTTTTTAAGTTTTCCGACTTTTCCGGAGGGTTTTTCCAAATTTTGTTATCATGAAACAATAAAGCAATAACGAACAACTGAAAAAAAATTGAGCCAAGTCTGCCCAGCCGTTCTCAATTGATGAAATATACATTTTCCACACCATTTGTATATATAAATAGATTTATTTTATTATTTATTAATTAAATTATTATTAAAGATAAATAAAAAAAAATATTTTTCTATAATTCTGGAGATAAAAAACAGTTGGAAAGGTTAATTTGTCTAGTCTCAATATATTGAAATTAGAACATAGGCTTTAAATTTCATAAACGTTGTTTTGTATTACAAAACATATTTTTGCATAGATAAAATGTTCACACCTCACCAAGGGACCATGCGAAAATTTTTTTTTGAATTGACAAAACAAGTGAAAATTTTGTTTACGTTTTTTCTGAAAGCTATCTAAAACAATTGAGTCAAATTTTTTAGGAACTTTATAGAATTAGTAACACACGTCTGCGAATACACACCTATTACGCCAAAATTGAACACCCTCTAACTCAGAGAGCCCTTTACCGATCTCTTTCAAGTTTGTGCCTAAACTACCATCTAATAGGGATAATCTTGGTGCAAGATTCATCGCGATTGAAAAACACCGATTCCAAAAGTTAGGTCACTTGACATTAAATGACCCATATGTCAGATACCATATTAAACTTGAAAGCCTTGATATTACTTTCAATGAGTGTCGCTGGTAAATTTACGATAATGTAGCAAATATAGCTAGAAAATAGTCTGGTAGTCAGAATAACCAAAAAACTTAAATTTCCAATTTTTGTCCCATGTGCGGCACATTCTCTTAATGTATTAGGTGTTCAGGCTGTTCAATGTGTTTCAGAAGCAGTAATATAATTTCAGTTCGTGCAAGTCTTTAAGTTTTTCTTTATTTCGACCAAATGATAAATTATGACAGCGTTTTTCGAAATCAAGTTTCGAAACCTCTCCCGGATACAAGAAGGTCTGCAAGTGGAAATGCTCCTAATTCTCTGAAAATGCCTTTAATCATGTTTTTGGGGTTTTCACATTAATGACAATGATGTGAAAGCCTCTATCAAATATACAAAATTAATCTTATACAACTATGTTACAAGAACGACTATCCAATTTATCAATTGTTTTCATATAGAGTGACGCCATGCAAAAAATAGACTTTAATAATATAATAGAAAGTTTTTCTTAGCAAAGGTCGCAACGACTACTAAATGATGACATAGTCATGCCAGCATCATTTTATTTTGCAACTTATTTCTCCAGTTTATTCCTTTCTTCTTAGAAGGGTTTATTTAAAAAAAATTGTGTTTGTTATAATTTGTCACAATAAATACTTACATGGCCTTGGATTCCATAATTCCCGAGGGCCAGTTCTACACAATGATGGACTAGACTCCTTGAATAAATGCAACTCGTAGGTTTTTTATTTAAAAATAAACTTGTTAAAAAACTATTGTCGAGGGCGACCAACTCTTTTATGCCCTGCACTTCTGATTGGCTTTCAATAAATACAACACGATTGCAGATGCCGGCGGCATTTGCTCACTCCAACTAGTCATAAAAACCATGACAAGAAAATATGGGTGTTATCGAACCCAATCGGACTTGTTGCATAAGTAGTCTTGTAGCAGGTGAAAGACTTCCAGATTGGTTAAAAACTTTCCTGTTGTTGATAAAACCTCTTGTTTGAAAAAGTTAGCTTTTTCTGAAATGTTATTTAAGTTGTCAACCAAGATATTCCGACTAATCTTGTAACAAGACTCTTTGTCCGATATATCTAGCCAGTTGACGGGCAAGATTGGTCAACATATCATCACACCAAGTAGGCCACATTGTATCACCCAGATTTGATGTTCACTATTAAATTATCATAAGAAATTTTTATAATCTAAAATTGTATATTCTCTAATAAATAAAAAAAGTACATCAGCAAAACAAACATTAATCAGATGGTTTTTAATTAAGGGCTTTCGCTAGTTCGTTCATGTAAAAAATTATAATAGCCCAAAAATTACTCTAAACGCTGGGTTTGTAACGATTTTTCGAATGTAAAATAGACATGTGTATTACTTTCCAGGGAAACCAAAAATAGTTCTTCTATTGTGTACAATGTGCCAGATATTCATCAAACACACTGCAATTTTACAGATTTTTCTATGGAATTTATCACGTTATCTTTCGGTTGACATCGAAGTGTTTGTATTCCGCTAATAAATTGTTGTTCTTATTCAAAAGTTATAAAGTGTTTTCAATCAATTTACATAAAGAGCATTATAACTTTAAAATTACTTTTCATAATTGTTACAGCCAACAAGCACCGTTTATAATCAATCGACCTGCCACAAAAAAGTGTATATATATATATATATATATATATATATATATATATATATATATATATATATATATATATATATATATATATATATATATATATATATATATATATATATATATATATATATATATATATATATATATATATATATATATATATATATATATATATATATATATATATATATATATATATATATATATATATATATATATATATATATATATATATATATATATATATATATATATATATATATATATATATATATATATATATATATATATATATATATATATATATATATATATATATATGGCATTGATGGCAGAACAGCGCAATCGGTTATTTATCTCGTTAACTTTTCTACCCAAAATGCACGTGAAAGGTTGATATAATTCGCACAATTATCCGAAATTTTATAAATTTCATAACGAATTTACATCTTCACATCGTCCAAAATCATCAAATAGTGCGATAAAATGCAAAATGTGCACGTTTTTCTAGAATTTTCGGAGTTTTCCACTAATAGTTTTCTATTTTGCCATTCGAAAAGCCATTCCAGAAAAATTGCACACAAATTTACAACCCAAAAATCAATTTTTGATTTTTTAAGTTTTCCGACTTTTCCGGAGGGTTTTTCCAAATTTTGTTATCATGAAACAATAAAGCAATAACGAACAACTGAAAAAAAATTGAGCCAAGTCTGCCCAGCCGTTCTCAATTGATGAAATATACATTTTCCACACCATTTGTATATATATATAGATTTATTTTATTATTTATTAATTAAATTATTATTAAAGATAAATAAAAAAAAATATTTTTCTATAATTCTGGAGATAAAAAACAGTTGGAAAGGTTAATTTGTCTAGTCTCAATATATTGAAATTAGAACATAGGCTTTAAATTTCATAAACGTTGTTTTTGCATAGATAAAATGTTCACACCTCACCAAGGGACCATGCGAAAATTTTTTTTTGAATTGACAAAACAAGTGAAAATTTTGTTTACGTTTTTTCTGAAAGCTATCTAAAACAATTGAGTCAAATTTTTTAGGAACTTTATAGAATTAGTAACACACGTCTGCGAATACACACCTATTACGCCAAAATTGAACACCCTCTAACTCAGAGAGTCCTTTACCGATCTCTTTCAAGTTTGTGCCTAAACTACCATCTAATAGGGATAATCTTGGTGCAAGATTCATCGCGATTGAAAAACACCGATTCCAAAAGTTAGGTCACTTGACATTAAATGACCCATATGTCAGATACCATATTAAACTTGAAATCCTTGATATTACTTTCAATGAGTGTCGCTGGTAAATTTACGATAATGTAGCAAATATAGCTAGAAAATAGTCTGGTAGTCAGAATAACCAAAAAACTTAAATTTCCAATTTTTGTCCCATGTGCGGCACATTCTCTTAATGTATTAGGTGTTCAGGCTGTTCAATGTGTTTCAGAAGCAGTAATATAATTTCAGTTCGTGCAAGTCTTTAAGTTTTTCTTTATTTCGACCAAATGATAAATTATGACAGCGTTTTTCGAAATCAAGTTTCGAAACCTCTCCCGGATACAAGAAGGTCTGCAAGTGGAAATGCTCCTAATTCTCTGAAAATGCCTTTAATCATGTTTTTGGGGTTTTCACATTAATGACAATGATGTGAAAGCCTCTATCAAATATACAAAATTAATCTTATACAACTATGTTACAAGAACGACTATCCAATTTATCAATTGTTTCCATATAGAGTGACGCCATGCAAAAAATAGACTTTAATAATATAATAGAAAGTTTTTCTTAGCAAAGGTCGCAACGACTACTAAATGATGACATAGTCATGCCAGCATCATTTTATTTTGCAACTTATTTCTCCAGTTTATTCCTTTCTTCTTAGAAGGGTTTATTTAAAAAAAATTGTGTTTGTTATAATTTGTCACAATAAATACTTACATGGCCTTGGATTCCATAATTCCCGAGGGCCAGTTCTACACAATGATGGACTAGACTCCTTGAATAAATGCAACTCGTAGGTTTTTTATTTAAAAATAAACTTGTTAAAAAACTATTGTCGAGGGCGACCAACTCTTTTATGCCCTGCACTTCTGATTGGCTTTCAATAAATACAACACGATTGCAGATGCCGGCGGCATTTGCTCACTCCAACTAGTCATAAAAACCATGACAAGAAAATATGGTTGTTATCGAACCCAATCGGACTTGTTGCATAAGTAGTCTTGTAGCAGGTGAAAGACTTCCAGATTGGTTAAAAACTTTCCTGTTGTTGATAAAACCTCTTGTTTGAAAAAGTTAGCTTTTTCTGAAATGTTATTTAAGTTGTCAACCAAGATATTCCGACTTATCTTGTAACAAGACTCTTTGTGCGATATATCTAGCCAGTTGACGGGCAAGATTGGTCAACATACAAGTTTTGTGAAGTACTATTTGAGGCAAAAGGCTATGTGTCCTTTACGCAATATGAAGTAGTGAGCTAATGACAATATTTATTATTCTTGTACATGTGATACTTACGTAAACACATTCACTGGATCTAGACTGGATTTATTATATTGTATGGTTGCATGTAGCATAGTTCGACGGTAGATTTTAATAACGTCCGCTTATCAAGATTAAGGTAAGCAACTTTTGTTATGTGTTCTATTTTAATGTATTCCAAATGGATTGGCCATACTGCTCTTTGCCGTTGCGAGAGTTTAGATGCTTTAGAACTTTGCCTTCAAGTAGATTCCTTGAAGTTTTCTTGACTGAAAGCATACTCCTCGGACCTCCAATATTTTTATGGGCTTTCTTCGCCTCCCAAAGGGTTTAGGGGTCCAATAACAATCTTGCAAAAGATCGAGGATCTGCAGTTTCAGCTCGGTAGCCTCACTAAGTAAAGATGAGTACCTTGTTCGGTGCGGCAAATTAGGAGGTAGAATCTTGAAGACAGGTGCCTAAGCCTCCTGTTTAAAAATAGGACCCACCGGTGAACAAAGTTTGAAGAGGCGGTCTATTGTCAGAACTGACTTAAGCTGTTTACATGAACTTAATGTCAATTGGTTGGAAGTTTCTTAGATTCTCTAGACTCGACTTGGACCGTATCAGTAAATAACAATGGTTTGCTCTTGCGCAAAAAAGTAGCAATACGGAGGGTCTAAGCGGCGAAACTTATAGTTTCAAACTTCGGTGTCGGATGTGTAAGAGAAGTTAGTGCTAAAACACTGGTAATAGGGTCTGCATCAACTCTCCTGTGTAATTTTCTGCAGATTGGGGTTAGCTTATGAAGCAAAGCGTGAAATTTTATCCGGAAATCATGATTATGGACTTTATCAATCTCAAGCCTCATAGTAATACGAAAGACAACTGGGGCATAAGTGGGAAATGATAAGGACACGAATGCGGTCGTTGGTGCTTTTTGGGCAGAATATCGGGAAAAATCTTTTAATGTCCTCCGCTTTGACTGCTCCATTATTTTTTCATTTTCAACTAATTTGAAGGGTTTAATTTAAGTGTCTTTGGAAGTATTTTCAATTTCTTCTAAAAAAATTCGAGGCAGCGTTTTTAAGCTTAGGTAAACATATATTGAATCCCAACCTTAGATTTCGATCGTAGTACTATTAACGGCTGAATACAAATATTTACCGTGTGCTGTAATTTATAAATTGGATAAAATGACTCTGAGGTGTTTTGCGCATAGTATTCCACGGCTTGTTTATCTTCATTCCCCTATTCTTCTATCGCGTCACAAGATTTCTCCACGCTAGGTCAACCACTTAAAGTGGCATGCCGTGCCACCCGTTGCTGACCTTGCTCTCTGCCTCTCCATGTGTGAATGAATAGCCAAATTAAAACTGTTAAACATCGCTAAACAGCTCGCGCACTTTGCGATGTAATTCTAGTTATTTTGTTAGAGCTGGACGACACGGACACCAGGGCAAGCCACAGGAAAAGAATGAAGTTAAAAAATATCTTTAAGTGAATGTTTTTAAAACAATAGCCAATGAAGGGCCACAAAGACAAACAAATAATAATTAACACAAACACTGCGTTGTTTTAATCTTTTGACAATTAATCGTGTTGCATTCGTTTAGTTTTCTCTTTCGTTTTGCCCAGCACGTTGGGAATATTCTCTGTCTGTCAAAGTCTGTCTGTCCCGATCGACATATTTACGTAGGCAGAGAAGATTGTGTGTCGTTGGGGAAGAAACCGGCAAGCCGTGGTCGCAGCAGTTTTAAGCAGCAAAGCGAAAAGAACGACCCAGTGGCGTAGCCCGTCAGAAGGAGAAAAATAAAGCGAGCCAGTGAACGGTTAAGTAACGAAGTAAAATTTCGAGAAACCAATGTAGAAAAAATGGAAAAAATCATATGCAAAAGTTGTTGTTGTGTGAATTCGGCGTTTACTTGTCTGCCAATTTTTATCGCTCTCTTACGACTTTGTTTTTGTAACCAACCGACATTTTTTTTTCATTTGCATTTGTGGTTTGTGTGAACGAAACAATTTTTTTACATTTGTCTTCGTATGAGTTTTTCACTTGATTTTTTTTTGGAAAAATCAAATAACTTTACACTTTATTTACATTAACTTGGAAGCATCTCCTGTCTCTTCTCTCCACAACAGTGAAACAAAACGAATTTATGTTTGGAAAATTCGGATTTTTTTTTGGAAAAGTAAAAGTATTGATTGGTCTTACCAGTTACACGTCTGTCCCTGTGTTGTGACAGATTATAATTTGGATAAAAAATATATTTTTTTTTGGTCAGAATTTTTTTTTCTATTTGGTTTTTTTGGACCACATTTACTCATATAGAAGCAAGTCTGAACAAAGTAAGTTTTCGCACAGGGAGTCAAATAAACTATTTTTGGAAATTTATTTTTCTTTGGAGAAAATGCCGAAATTGCTTAGTATTTAAAAACTTTAGCGACAGGCGCTAATTCGGCAAATCGAGAATTTATCACGTTGATCAAATATCCGCACAGTGGGTCCGGATTATTTTGCCCGAGATGTTTCACCTTTAAAAAATAACTATTTTACACATTGAACAGGGATTAGACCGGCTCAAGACCTTTTGCTTCTATATTTAAATAGAAGACAAGTTTTTAACAAAATTGCAAAGTGACATTGATTTTCGTGGCTGCACACTACTTTTATCATGCTTTCGGGTCCGTGAGAACCCGCTTCAGAAAGCCTTGCTGCAATTGTTGAAAGTAAAACCGAACTCTATAAGGCCAGGCTCTCCCCAAACGAATGAGAACTACTGTTTTAAACCTTACTTTTCAAGTTTTTTTCACACAATTGCCCACGAAAATACAACTCACTCTTGCCACCTCTAAAGAGACTCCACATTGAGAGCCATCAATAGATTTCTTTTACAACAACGTGTGTGTGTTGTGAAAAGAGTTTAGTTGACTATGTCAACTTGTGTGCCGTGCCGTACATGTACGTATGTTTAGCTCGTTTGTTTTATTTCGGTCTGTTGCTTTTACACATTGAACAGGGATTAAACCGGCTCAAGACCTCTTGCTTCTATATTTAAATAGAAGACAAGTTTTTAACAAAATGGCAAAGTGACATTGATTTTCGTGGCTGCACACTACTTTTATCATGATTTCGGGTCCGTGACAACCCTCTTCAGAAAGCCTTGCTGCAATTGTTGAAAGTAAAACCGAACTTTATAAGGCCAGGCTCTCCCCAAACGAATGAGAACTACTGTTGTAAACCTTACTTTTCAAGTTTTCTTCACACAATTGGCCACGAAAATACAACTCACTCTTGCCACCTCTAAAGAGACTCCACATCGAGAGCCATCAATAGATTTCTTTTACAACAACGTGTGTGTGTTGTGAAAAGAGGTATTGAGCCGGTTCAATCCCTGTTCAATGTGTAAAAGGAACAGACCGAAATAAAACAAACAAGCTAAACAATAACTATTTTATTTATTGAATTTGGTAGAAATTATCTGAATGACTTATTGGGATTTATAAAACAAATATCAAATATTATAGGAAATTGATATTTTTTATACATTTATTACCATTTTTTCTAATTTGCACGTTCAGTTTTATCCCTAACTTTCTAGGACAAGATCCTCCGTTTCGATCTTGACGTACACGTCAACGTAGTACTGTTGAAACAACCGGTGATATCTCAATATTTAAAAAAGATTATCGATTCACTATTCAACATCCTGCTGTATAGTGAATCGATAATCTTTAAAATTTATTGCCATTCGAAAAGCCATTCCAGAAAAATTGTACACAAATTTACATATCAAAAATCAATTTTTGATTTTTTAAATTTTCCGATTTTTCCGGAGGAATTTTCCAAAATTTTCTATCTTAAACCCCTTCTTCCGACAATATAGAACAACTGAAAAAAAATTGAGCCAAGTCCTCCCAGCCGTTCTCAATTGATGATATATACATTTTTCACACATATTGTATATATATATATATAGATTTATTTTATTATTTATTAATTAAAATATTATTACAGATTATTTATTATTATTATTATTATTACAAATAAAAAAATATTTTTCTATAATATATATACTCTATACTATATATTGAGGGTATTATATTATCGCGTTAAAACCCGTTGGAAAGGTTAATTTGTCTAGTCTCACATATATTGAAAATAGAACATATGCTTAAAATTTCAAAAACGTTGTTTTGAGTCACAAAACTTATTTTTGCATAAATAAAATGTTCACATCCCACTAAGAGACAATAAAAAAAAATTTTTGAATTGGAAAAAAAAAGTTAACATTTTTTTTTACTTTTTTCTAAAAGCTATCTAAAACAATTGAGTCAAATTTTTTCAGGAACTTTATGTAATGAGTAACACACGACTGCGAATACACTCCTGTTACGCCAAAATTGAACCCCATATAACTCAGAGAGTTCTTTACCGATCTGTTTCAAGTTTATGCCTAAACTACCATTTAATAGGGCTAACCGTGGTGCAAGTTGCATCCCGATTGGAAAACACCGATTCCAAAAGTTAGGTCACATGACATTAATTGACCCATATGTCAGATACCATATTAAACTTGAAAGTAATATAAAGTAATATAATACAGCCAACAAGCACCGTTTATAATCAATCGACCTGCCACAAAAAAGTGTATATATATATATATATATATATATATATATATATATATATATATATATATATATATATATATATATATATATATATATATATATATATATATATATATATATATATATATATATATATATATATATATATGGCATTGATGGCAGAACAGCGCCAAGTCTGCCAGCCGTTCTCAATTGATGAAATATACATTTTGCACACCATTTGTATATATATATAGATTTATTTTATTATTTATTAATTAAATTATTATTAAAGATAAATAAAAAAAAATATTTTTCTATAATTCTGGAGATAAAAAACAGTTGGAAAGGTTAATTTGTCTAGTCTCAATATATTGAAATTAGAACATAGGCTTTAAATTTCATAAACGTTGTTTTGTATTACAAAACATATTTTTGCATAGATAAAATGTTCACACCTCACCAAGGGACCATGCGAAAATTTTTTTTTGAATTGACAAAACAAGTGAAAATTTTGTTTACGTTTTTTCTGAAAGCTATCTAAAACAATTGAGTCAAATTTTTTAGGAACTTTATAGAATTAGTAACACACGTCTGCGAATACACACCTATTACGCCAAAATTGAACACCCTCTAACTCAGAGAGTCCTTTACCGATCTCTTTCAAGTTTGTGCCTAAACTACCATCTAATAGGGATAATCTTGGTGCAAGATTCATCGCGATTGAAAAACACCGATTCCAAAAGTTAGGTCACTTGACATTAAATGACCCATATGTCAGATACCATATTAAACTTGAAAGCCTTGATATTACTTTCAATGAGTGTCGCTGGTAAATTTACGATAATGTAGCAAATATAGCTAGAAAATAGTCTGGTAGTCAGAATAACCAAAAAACTTAAATTTCCAATTTTTGTCCCATGTGCGGCACATTCTCTTAATGTATTAGGTGTTCAGGCTGTTCAATGTGTTTCAGAAGCAGTAATATAATTTCAGTTCAGTTCGATCGTGACCGTGATGAACGACAGTCGCATCACAGTGATCAGCATCTATTACCGGCGTAAAATAGTGTCTTTGACCACAAATATCGTACACCAACTGAAGTTAATCTACATCTATTAATCTTCCAATAAAAAATCATTAAAAACGTTTAAAACACATATATTTTTCTGTGACTAAAAACAAAATAAAATGCACGAGCATGTTGCTCACCAAACAAACAATCAAAATGTGACAAACAACAATTCTCTTAGTAATGTTGAAAACAGAAAAAGAAAGAGCAACATAATGAGTTTAAACACACAAACTAAACACCTCAAAACAAATTATTATTCACTGCTTGACATTGAGAATGACACACAATGCGATGACCAAATTTTGCATGCATTTGAAAAGCATGTGAAAGAATTTAGTGAGACAGCAAGCACATCAAAGAACGTTAACGAACGCAAAACAACAACAAGTAGCAATGCAACTGAGACAACGACTGCAACGGCGACTTCAGCATCGTCTGCAGCTCAGTTACAACGCAATACACAGAAAAAAGTGCCGCCCATTAACATTATCGATATTGAGACAAAACAATTGATCCAATTTATTAAAAATGGACTGAAAATTAGTGACTTTACAATAAAAGAATTTCTAAATAAGAAAGCGTTATTTATGAATAATATTCAAGACTATACAAGAGTCAAAGCTTACTTAGAAAAAACGAAAGTAAAATTTTTTACCTTTACGCCGAAAGGCGAAAAAACAAAAACGTACCTTTTGAAAGGACTACCTGGAGATACAGACACCAATTCAATTCTTAATGAGTTAAATGAACACCAAGAAGATGACTTGCAATTTATAAAAGTAAGCCACTTTATGACAAAAAAAGCCAGTCAAAATGGATATTCTTTACCAATATTTTTGGTTCAGATAAGCTCAGACAGCAACACCAATAAGCTAAAGCAAATCAAAACACTGATGTACCATTGCATAAACTGGGATCAACTGAAACATCCTGAAATTCCACAGTGCAGAAACTGCCAAGGATTTTTTCATAGCGCTGCGAATTGCTATTTGCCGCCAAAATGCGTAAAATGTGATAAACAACACGAAAAAGGGAAATGTTCTTTGGATGATGTACCAGTATCAGAAAAGGAAAAACTCTATTGCGTACTTTGCAAAAAATTTGGCCATCCAGCTTCCTATAAAGGATGCGAAATTTACAGAAATCTTCAACAAAAAATTAGAAGTAAAAGACAGAGAAATATACCGAGTAATATTAATAATATAAATTTAAATAACGCTAATATAGAACCAGGAATTAGTTATGCCAGCAAGGTAAAAGGAAACAATATGTCATCAGCACAATTTAATTCGAATCCCAACATGCCGAACACATTCATGAATGAATTGAAAACAATGATGTTAAATCTTACAACCCAAGTTGTAAATTTACAAAAACAACTGCAAATCCAAATATCACGCGTAGATACTATTTTTTCTATGTTAGAAGGATAATGCCATTAACTTCTCAGGAAAATTTGATAGCTAAAAGACTAAAAGTAATACATATAAATGTAAACTCAATAATTAAAATTAGCCGTAGATATGAACTACAGAAGTTACTAGATAAGCACGAGCCAGATATAGTTCTTCTGAACGAAACAAAATTAAATAAGAGGCACAAGCTTTATTTTCAGAATTATAAAATGATAAGAAATGATAGGTTTGGATCACAAAAAGGAGGAGGAACAGCTATTCTCATCAAAAACAACATCAAACACGGCTACTATGGCAACAATATCATCAACTCATTAGATCACTTAGAAACGTGCATAATTAAAATTCCAATGTGCGGGAACAAAATCATTTATGTAATATCAGCCTACTATCCAGCTGGAAATAATAACCAGAGCGTCAAAACTGATTTGTTTAAACTATTCGATTCAATGAAATTGTATGATGTAAATAACTATTACATATTAGCAGGAGATTTGAACTGCAAACATGTAGAATGGGGAAATCTAATAAATAATTCTAAGGGGAATAGTTTGAAGAAATGGTTAGAAGAATACGAAATTGATTTCAGGTGTAAACTGTATGCAACAACATTACCATCTTATCCCCGTTGTGGATCGTTCTTAGATGTATGCATAGCTGATTCAAGACTCAATATACTTTCCGAAAATGAAACAGTTAACTGCCTTAAATCTATTGACTACGACAGTGATCATAATGCTGTTGAAATAATAGCCACATTAAACAAGGAAAATGACTTATTTGCGTTTTTTAAAGAAGATGATATACAAAAATTTAATTTTAGGAAGGCTAACTGGAAAAAGTTTGAAAAATACATTGTACAGAGCTTCAATAATTCGGAAAAATTACCAAATAATACAAATTTATCAAATACTGAAATTGACGAATACCTCCAATTTTTAAATACCATAACCATAGAAAGTATAGAAAAAAGTGTACCAAAGTTTAAAGATTCAAATTATTTTGCTAAAATTACCAATTCAAGAATAAAAAAACTACATTCGGAGAAGAGCAAGCTTCTTACAATGATAAAAAGACATAATAGACTTGAATGTACTCTGCCTGAGAATATAGTTCAAACCATAAAAGCTAAAATAAAATTGATTAAGAAACTTATAGATGAAAATTTTGGGTTAGTATTGAATAAATTTTTCCAGCATAAATTGTCAAAATTAAAAACTTCTGACTCAGGAAATATGTTCAGAGAAATTAAAAAGACTTTTAAGAAAAGTAAACTTGTTAACCTAACACACATATTTCTGCCAGAAAATAATGAAAACATCCTCAGAAGAGCGGGGTTAGATCCAACAAATGTAGAAAGAAGTAACTCAAATGATTTTATAATTAAAGAGGATTGTGAAAAACTAGATGTTTTAGGCGCTTACTTTGAATCATATCACTCTCATAAAGAGACTGACAATGAAAACATTACACATTCTTTAGTGACCGATTACTTTCTTCGATTTTTAGATATTAAAAACAATTTTGAAAGTAACCAAAATCACATTATGGAATTTAGTGACCAAGCATTAGCAAATGACCTGAATGAGGCGCAAGCAGGAAAAATTTTTATAACAACCAACCAACTTGGATATATTATTCAAAATCTAAGGGGAAAACTTTCATCAGGTGTAGACTCCATCCCTAATATAGTACTAAAAAAAATGCCAAAAGCGATAATATCAGAGTATTGCAAACTGTTCAATAACATGATAAATAATTCCCATTTCCCAAGTATGTGGAAAATTGCCAAAGTAGTACTATTACCAAAAAAAGACAAAAGCACAGTTTACCCAAAGAACATTCGAGCTATTAGTTTGCTGCCTAACATTAGCAAAATATTCGAAATATGCGTTAAGAATCTAATTGAAAATGTTTGCAAAGAAACAAATATAATAAGTGAAAAACAGTTTGGATTTAAATACAAACACTCCACTATCAATGCAATCCATACCTTAACATCAAACATAAATTGGAACTGGAATAGGGCCTTTTGTACGGGTGCCTGCCTAATTGATATGGAAAAGGCATTTGACAGTATTTGGATTCAAGGATTAATATACAAACTGAACAGTCTTAATTTTCCCATGTCGTTAATAATTTTAATTTATAACATGATTAACAACCGTAAATTTATTATATCCCACAGGGATAAAATTAGTACGAAAATCTATTCATTAGAGAATGGGTTACAACAGGGAACTGTGACTTCACCTACGCTATTTAACCTCTTTTTACTTGAATTGGTAAATAATATAGAAAATATAATTTCATTCGCAGATGATATTGTCATTTATCAAGCGGACAATACCATACTTCAGATCAACAACAAATTGCAACAACAGTTCGACATAGTGGAAAATTATTCCAACGATTGGATGTTACGAATTAACACAGACAAATGCGAATCTATACTTTTTAGACCACCTTTGGTAAAATGTAGTAGAGATACAAAAAAAAATTGGAAACAATTTGGAATCAAATCAAAATTACACAATATCAACATTGCAAATAAGAGGATTGTCAAATATCTAGGCGTCCACTTGGACAATTTTTTATATTACAATTTTCATATACGCGAATCCATTAAAAAAGCAACTAAAGCATATTTTTTATACAGACAATTATTCCACTCCAAATATATTACAAGAACAGTCAAGATAGTTATGTATCAATGTCTAATACGTCCTATTATGACGTACGCTTGTCCTATATGGTTTAACATTTCTCCTTCCATTATGGAAAAGTTACGTATATTTGAAAGAAAGTGTCTTAGAGCATGCACAGGTCTGTACAGAACCCCACAAAGCAATTACAAGAAATACGTTGCAAATAGAATATTGTACTCAAAGTCAAACGTTATTAGAATAGATAATTTTATGATTCATTTAATAAGAGAACATATTTTACGATGCACACAGTGCGATATTAACAGTTTAATTATGGCGCCTTATCTAGCATCTGATAATTATTTGGTTAGTACAGTATCGAAAGGTTATGTTCCACCAGAAGCCTTTATACTTCTAGATAAACAAAAATATCTTCAAAACGAAAGTGGTGTACCTGTTTTTTATCATATATTCAGACGGGCCACGGATAAATCTGTACATTTCGTTAGTTACAATGACGACACCAAACGTTTCGACACGAGCATATCAGAAAGAGACCTTGCATTGCAATTAAAATCTACGAAGTACTGGTGGTTATCCTAATTTTACAGTGCTATATTGTTTCCTTTTACTTTTAAGACAACCTATTTTTATTAAAATTCTATTAATAATGTGATGTTTTTGATATTTTTTCATCACAAAGCATTTCAAAAAAATTGTTGTAGATTTACAAACCAAAAACATAAAAAAAATTAAAACATTTAACTAGTTTTAATATATATTGTACTTGAGAGCTCTTACAGAGACAGTGTATAAATAAAAACATTGTTATCTTTAACTAGTGTTTATTGTAGTAATAATGTATGAAATCAATTTAAAATCAATAAACTAAGAAAAAAAAAAAAAAAATAATTTCAGTTCGTGCAAGTCTTTAAGTTTTTCTTTATTTCGACCAAATGATAAATTATGACAGCGTTTTTCGAAATCAAGTTTCGAAACCTCTCCCGGATACAAGAAGGTCTGCAAGTGGAAATGCTCCTAATTCTCTGAAAATGCCTTTAATCATGTTTTTGGGGCTTTCACATTAATGACAATGATGTGAAAGCCTCTATCAAATATACAAAATTAATCTTATACAACTATGTTACAAGAACGACTATCCAATTTATCAATTGTTTTCATATAGAGTGACGCCATGCAAAAAATAGACTTTAATAATATAATAGAAAGTTTTTCTTAGCAAAGGTCGCAACGACTACTAAATGATGACATAGTCATGCCAGCATCATTTTATTTTGCAACTTATTTCTCTAGTTTATTCCTTTCTTCTTAGAAGGGTTTATTAAAAAAAATTGTGTTTGTTATAATTTGTCACAATAAATACTTACATGGCCTTGGATTCCATAATTCCCGAGGGCCAGTTCTACACAATGATGGACTAGACTCCTTGAATAAATGCAACTCGTAGGTTTTTTATTTAAAAATAAACTTGTTAAAAAACTATTGTCGAGGGCGACCAACTCTTTTATGCCCTGCACTTCTGATTGGCTTTCAATAAATACAACACGATTGCAGATGCCGGCGGCATTTGCTCACTCCAACTAGTCATAAAAACCATGACAAGAAAATATGGTTGTTATCGAACCCAATCGGACTTGTTGCATAAGTAGTCTTGTAGCAGGTGAAAGACTTCCAGATTGGTTAAAAACTTTCCTGTTGTTGATAAAACCTCTTGTTTGAAAAAGTTAGCTTTTTCTGAAATGTTATTTAAGTTGTCAACCAAGATATTCCGACTTATCTTGTAACAAGACTCTTTGTCCGATATATCTAGCCAGTTGACGGGCAAGATTGGTCAACATACAAGTTTTGTGAAGTACTATTTGAGGCAAAAGGCTATGTGTCCTTTACGCAATATGAAGTAGTGAGCTAATGACAATATTTATTATTCTTGTACATGTGATACTTACGTAAACACATTAACTGGATCTAGACTGGATTTATTATATTGTATGGTTGCATGTAGCATAGTTCGACGGTAGATTTTAATAACGTCCGCTTATCAAGATTAAGGTAAGCAACTTTTGTTATGTGTTCTATTTTAATGTATTCCAAATGGATTGGCCATACTGCTCTTTGCCGTTGCGAGAGTTTAGATGCTTTAGAACTTTGCCTTCAAGTAGATTCCTTGAAGTTTTCTTGACTGAAAGCATACTCCTCGGACCTCCAATATTTTTATGGGCTTTCTTCGCCTCCCAAAGGGTTTAGGGGTCCAATAACAATCTTGCAAAAGATCGAGGATCTGCAGTTTCAGCTCGGTAGCCTCACTAAGTAAAGATGAGTACCTTGTTCGGTGCGGCAAATTAGGAGGTAGAATCTTGAAGACAGGTGCCTAAGCCTCCTGTTTAAAAATAGGACCCACCGGTGAACAAAGTTTGAAGAGGCGGTCTATTGTCAGAACTGACTTAAGCTGTTTACATGAACATAATGTCAATTGGTTGGAAGTTTCTTAGATTCTCTAGACTCGACTTGGACCGTATCAGTAAATAACAATGGTTTGCTCTTGCGCAAAAAAGTAGCAATACGGAGGGTCTAAGCGGCGAAACTTATAGTTTCAAACTTCGGTGTCGGATGTGTAAGAGAAGTTAGTGCTAAAACACTGGTAATAGGGTCTGCATCAACTCTCCTGTGTAATTTTCTGCAGATTGGGGTTAGCACCCCTTATGAAGCAAAGCGTGAAATTTTATCCGGAAATCATGATTATGGACTTTATCAATCTCAAGCCTCATAGTAATACGAAAGACAACTGGGGCATAAGTGGGAAATGATAAGGACACGAATGCGGTCGTTGGGGCTTTTTGGGCAGAATATCGGGAAAAATCTTTTAATGTCCTCCGCTTTGACTGCTCCATTATTTTTTCATTTTCAACTAATTTGAAGGGTTTAATTTAAGTGTCTTTGGAAGTATTTTCAATTTCTTCTAAAAAAATTCGAGGCAGCGTTTTTAAGCTTAGGTAAACATATATTGAATCCCAACCTTAGATTTCGATCGTAGTACTATTAACGGCTGAATACAAATATTTACCGTGTGCTGTAATTTATAAATTGGATAAAATGACTCTGAGGTGTTTTGCGCATAGTATTCTGCGGCTTGTTTATCTTCATTCCCCTATTCTTCTATCGCGTCACAAGATTTCTCCACGCTAGGTCAACCACTTAAAGTGGCATGCCGTGCCACCCGTTGCTGACCTTGCTCTCTGCCTCTCCATGTGTGAATGAATAGCCAAATTAAAACTGTTCACTGTCAAACATCGCTAAACAGCTCGCGCACTTTGCGATGTAATTCTAGTTATTTTGTTAGAGCTGGACGACACGGACACCAGGGCAAGCCACAGGAAAAGAATGAAGTTAATAAATATCTTTAAGTGAATGTTTTTAAAACAATAGCCAATGAAGGGCCACAAAGACAAACAAATAATAATTAACACAAACACTGCGTTGTTTTAATCTTTTGACAATTAATCGTGTTGCATTCGTTTAGTTTTCTCTTTCGTTTTGCCCAGCACGTTGGGAATATTCTCTGTCTGTCAAAGTCTGTCTGTCCCGATCGACATATTTACGTAGGCAGAGAAGATTGTGTGTCGTTGGGGAAGAAACCGGCAAGCCGTGGTCGCAGCAGTTTTAAGCAGCAAAGCGAAAAGAACGACCCAGTGGCGTAGCCCGTCAGAAGGAGAAAAATAAAGCGAGCCAGTGAACGGTTAAGTAACGAAGTAAAATTTCGAGAAACCAATGTAGAAAAAATGGAAAAAATCATATGCAAAAGTTGTTGTTGTGTGAATTCGGCGTTTACTTGTCTGCCAATTTTTATCGCTCTCTTACGACTTTGTTTTTGTAACCAACCGACATTTTTTTTCATTTGCATTTGTGGTTTGTGTGAACGAAACAATTTTTTTACATTTGTCTTCGTATGAGTTTTTCACTTGATTTTTTTTTGGAAAAATCAAATAACTTTACACTTTATTTACATTAACTTGGAAGCATCTCCTGTCTTTTCTCTCCACAACAGTGAAACAACACGAATTTATGTTTAGAAAATTCGGATTTTTTTTTTGGAAAAGTAAAAGTATTGATTGGTCTTACCAGTTACACGTCTGTCCCTGTGTTGTGACAGATTATAATTTGGATAAAAAATATATTTTTTTTTGGTCAGAATTTTTTTTTCTATTTGGTTTTTTTGGACCACATTTACTCATATAGAAGCAAGTCTGAACAAAGTAAGTTTTCGCACAGGGAGTCAAATAAACTATTTTTGGAAAATTATTTTTCTTTGGAGAAAATGCCGAATTTGCTTAGTATTTAAAAACTTTAGCGACAGGCGCTAATTCGGCAAATCGAGAATTTATCACGTTGATCAAATATCCGCACAGAGGGTCCGGATTATTTTGCCCGAGATGTTTCACCTTTAAAAAATAACTATTTTACACATTGAACAGGGATTAGACCGGCTCAAGACCTTTTGCTTCTATATTTAAATAGAAGACAAGTTTTTAACAAAATTGCAAAGTGACATTGATTTTCGTGGCTGCACACTACTTTTATCATGATTTCGGGTCCGTGAGAACCCGCTTCAGAAAGCCTTGCTGCAATTGTTGAAAGTAAAACCGAACTCTATAAGGCCAGGCTCTCCCCAAACGAATGAGAACTACTGTTTTAAACCTTACTTTTCAAGTTTTTTTCACACAATTGCCCACGAAAATACAACTCACTCTTGCCACCTCTAAAGAGACTCCACATTGAGAGCCATCAATAGATTTCTTTTACAACAACGTGTGTGTGTTGTGAAAAGAGTTTAGTTGACTATGTCAACTTGTGTGCCGTGCCGTACATGTACGTATGTTTAGCTCGTTTGTTTTATTTCGGTCTGTTGCTTTTACACATTGAACAGGGATTAAACCGGCTCAAGACCTCTTGCTTCTATATTTAAATAGAAGACAAGTTTTTAACAAAATGGCAAAGTGACATTGATTTTCGTGGCTGCACACTACTTTTATCATGATTTCGGGTCCGTGACAACCCTCTTCAGAAAGCCTTGCTGCAATTGTTGAAAGTAAAACCGAACTTTATAAGGCCAGGCTCTCCCCAAACGAATGAGAACTACTGTTGTAAACCTTACTTTTCAAGTTTTCTTCACACAATTGGCCACGAAAATACAACTCACTCTTGCCACCTCTAAAGAGACTCCACATCGAGAGCCATCAATAGATTTCTTTTACAACAACGTGTGTGTGTTGTGAAAAGAGGTATTGAGCCGGTTCAATCCCTGTTCAATGTGTAAAAGGAACAGACCGAAATAAAACAAACAAGCTAAACAATAACTATTTTATTTATTGAATTTGGTAGAAATTATCTGAATGACTTATTGGGATTTATAAAACAAATATCAAATATTATAGGAAATTGATATTTTTTATACATTTATTACCATTTTTTCTCATTTGCACGTTCAGTTTTATCCCTAACTTTCTAGGACAAGATCCTCCGTTTCGATCTTGACGTACACGTCAACGTAGTACTGTTGAAACAACCGGTGATATCTCAATATTTAAAAAAGATTATCGATTCACTATTCAACATCCTGCTGTATAGTGAATCGATAATCTTTAAAATTTATTGCCATTCGAAAAGCCATTCCAGAAAAATTGTACACAAATTTACATATCAAAAATCAATTTTTGATTTTTTAAATTTTCCGATTTTTCCGGAGGAATTTTCCAAAATTTTCTATCTTAAACCCCTTCTTCCAACAATATAGAACAACTGAAAAAAAATTGAGCCAAGTCCTCCCAGCCGTTCTCAATTGATGATATATACATTTTTCACACATATTGTATATATATATATATAGATTTATTTTATTATTTATTAATTAAAATATTATTACAGATTATTTATTATTATTATTATTATTACAAATAAAAAAATATTTTTCTATAATATATATACTCTATACTATATATTGAGGGTATTATATTATCGCGTTAAAACCCGTTGGAAAGGTTAATTTGTCTAGTCTCACATATATTGAAAATAGAACATATGCTTAAAATTTCAAAAACGTTGTTTTGAGTCACAAAACTTATTTTTGCATAAATAAAATGTTCACATCCCACTAAGAGACAATAAAAAAAATGTTTGAATTGGCAAAAAAAAGTTAACATTTTTTTTTTACTTTTTTCTAAAAGCTATCTAAAACAATTGAGTCAAATTTTTTCAGGAACATTATGTAATGAGTAACACACGACTGCGAATACACTCCTGTTACGCCAAAATTGAACCCCATATAACTCAGAGAGTTCTTTACCGATCTGTTTCAAGTTTATGCCTAAACTACCATTTAATAGGGCTAACCATGGTGCAAGTTGCATCCCGATTGGAAAACACCGATTCCAAAAGTTAGGTCACATGACATTAATTGACCCATATGTCAGATACCATATTAAACTTGAAAGTAATATAATTTCAGTTCGTGCAAGTCTTTAAGTTTTTCTTGATTTCGACAAAATGATAAATTATGACAGCGTTTTTCAAAATCAAGTTTTGAAATCTCTCCCGGATACAAGAAGGTCTGCAAGTGGAAATGCTCTTAGTCACATCAATTACAACATACAATATTAAACTTGAAAGTAATATAATTTCAGTTCGTGCGAGTCTTTAAGTTTTTCTTGATTTCGATCAAATGATAAATTATGACAGCGTTTTTCAAAATCAAGCTTTGAAATTTCTTCCGGATACAAGAAGGTCTGCAAGTGGAAATGCTCTTAGTCACATCAATTACAAATGATGCCAATAAACTCTGAGAAACAAGAAATAAAATAGAAAGATTAGAGACTAGTCTTTTAGCAGATATATATATATATATATATATATATATATATATATATATATATATATATATATATATATATATATATATATATATATATATATATATATATATATATATATATATATATATATATATATATATATATATATATATATATATATATATATATATATATATGGTCAATGGTCCATGTTAACCGATCCATGGTTAACCGAATTAATTGCTCTGATGGACGATTATGTCGACCATAAAATGGACGGAGCTTGCGGTGAACTTCGCGAACTGAACCATTACTTTCGAAATAAATTTGTTATTAATGATTTCATGGAGTAGTAAAAGACATTTGACTTTGAGTAAATTCTCCAAACATATGTTAAATATTTGATATGAAAACTCAGAAATTCAGTCGTATCGCTTTCTGTTAAAAATATATCTTGCAATATCATTGTAAGACACATTTAGTGTCCGACTGTCTTCTGAGTCGCAATTGGCGAATATTTCTGACCCATAGAGAAGTGTTGGGATTAGATATGATTTTGCTAAACACATTCTAATTTAAAACGGAGTAGAAGTTCGAACTGCCCATAAATTTCTCAGCATTCCTCGCACCTTACCGACAGTTCCATTAATGTGATTTGTCCATGTAAGTTTTGAGTTAAAGGTTATTCCCAGATTTGATGATGTCTGAATACAATATATCATAGTATTGTCAAGCATAACGTTGTAGTGTAAAGGAACAGCTCTTCTGCTTATAGCAATTAATTTTGTTTTGGAGGGATTGAGGCGCAATCCGTTATTATTAGCCCATTTATAAATTATATATATATATATATATATATATATATATATATATATATATATATATATATATATATATATATATATATATATATATATATATATATATATATATATATATATATATATATATATATATATATATATATATATATATATATATATATATATATATATATATATATATATATATATATATATATATATATATATATATATATATATATATATATATATATATATATATTTATATATATATATATATATATATATATATATATATATATATATATATATATATATATATATATATATATATACCACATAAGCATAATGTTTAGTTCTAACATCAATGGTAATAGCATTATTATGTAGTTTCATAGCATATAAACGATGATTCCATATCTCTTCTAAAATACTATCTATCGTTTGGTCTAAATCAAGAAAAACTTAAAGACTTGCACGAACTGAAATTATATTACTTTTAAGTTTAATATGGTATTTTGTAATTGATGTGACTAAGAGCATTTCCACTTGCAGACCTTCTTGTATCCGGGAGAGATTTCAAAACTTGATTTTGAAAAACGCTGTCATAATTTATCATTTTGTCGAAATCAAGAAAAACTTAAAGACTTGCACGAACTGAAATTATATTACTTTCAAGTTTAATATGGTATCTGACATATGGGTCAATTAATGTCATGTGACCTAACTTTTGGAATCGGTGTTTTCCAATCGGGATGCAACTTGCACCATGGTTAGCCCTATTAAATGGTAGTTTAGGCATAAACTTGAAACAGATCGGTAAAGAACTCTCTGAGTTATATGGGGTTCAATTTTGGCGTAACAGGAGTGTATTCGCAGTCGTGTGTTACTTATTACATAAAGTTCCTGAAAAAAATTGACTCAATTGTTTTAGATAGCTTTTAGAAAAAAGTAAAAAAAAAATGTTACTTTTTTTGCCAATTCAAAATTTTTTTTTATTGTCTCTTAGTGGGATGTGAACATTTTATCTATGCAAAAATAAGTTTTGTGACTCAAAACAACGTTTTTGAAATTTTAATCATATGTTCTATTTTCAATATATGTGAGACTAGACAAATTAACCTTTCCAACGGGTTTTAACGCGATAATATAATACCCTCAGTATCTCCAGAATTATAGAAAATTATTTTTTTATTTGTTATAATAATAAATAATCTGTAATAATATTTTAATTTTTTTTTATATATATATATATATATATATATATATATATATATATATATATATATATATATATATATATATATATATATATATATATATATATATATATATATATATATATATATATATATATATATATATATATATATATATATATATATATATATATATATATATATAATATAAATAATTCCTCTTCCGAAACAAAGCAATGAATATCGTCCTATTGCTATACTATCTTCGCTTTCCAAGGCCCTGGAACACATCATAACTGAACAAATTAGAACTTTCCTGGATATACACAAATTACTGTCTGAGAAACAATCTGGTTTCAGGAAGAAAAGAAGCTGCATTACTACTCTAATCGAAGTAGTTGAAGATTTACGGCTTAATCTAAATGATAAAATGGTTTCTCTTCTGGTCCTGTTAGATCACAGCAAAGCCTTCGACACTGTGGTCCACAACATACTTATCTCCAAACTGAAAAATCTTTTCTTTTTTCCAACACTGCTTGCAATCTTTTGTCCTCGTACATATCTTATAGATCACAAACTGTCATTGTTGGTAATCTACGCTCGAATGCTCTAAGTGTCTCTCGGGGCGTCCCCCAAGGATCCATTCTCGGCCACTTATCTTTTCTATCTACATAAACGACCTCCCTGATGTCCCGGAAACATGTAACATGCAAATGTATGTCTACGATGTGCAGCTCTACACTTGCTTGCGCTAAATCAACAGATGCATTTCGCTCATAAACAAAGATTTAGATTTAATTTATAAATGGGCTAATAATAACGGGCTAATAATCCCTCCAAAACAAAATTAATTGCTATAAGCAGAAGAGCTGTTCCTTTACACTACAACTTTATGCTTGACAATACTATGATATATTGTATTCAGACATCATCAAATCTGGGAATAACCTTTAACTCAAAACTTACATGGACAAATCACATTAATGGAACTGTCAGTAAGGTGCGAGAAATTTATAGGCAGTTCGAACTTCTACTCCTTTTTAAATAGAAATATTCGCCAACTGCGACTCAGAAGACAGTCCGACACTAAATGTGGCTTACAATTTTATTGCAAGACTATTAACAGAAAGCGACTATTAACAGAAAGCGATACGACCGAATTTCTGAGTTTTCATATTAAATATTTAACATATGTTTGGAGAATTTACTCAAAGTCAAATGTCTTTTACTACTCCATAAAATCATTAATAACAAAGAGCCTGTGTATCTTTTTAACCGCTTAAAATTCGCTCGATCCAATCGGGGAATGAAACTTTTCTATCCGAGAATTAACTTTTGGATATGAATTTTTTGCATTTTTTCTAAATTGGTTTCTCAAAAATATATATAAATAAATATATATATATATATATATATATATATATATATATATATATATATATATATATATATATATATATATATATATATATATATATATATATATATATATATATATATATATATATATATATATATATATATATATATATATATATATATATATATATATATTATATATATATATATATACATTATATATATTTATATATAAATTAACTAAGTTTATAACTTAGTCGAATAAAAGAAACACTTGTTGAACTTCTGGATTACAAAAATCAACTGAAACTTTATTATTTAATTTTAATTAACAATAACTTACTTCACTACCCTAGTCAGCAGAACCATATTGATCGAACCATCGATGTTGTGTTGTGTCAGCAGAACGTGAGGTGGTTCGATGTTTTTTTGTTGAGTCGCACCGTCAACATTTATGCTTCGATTGCAGCGCGTGTCTTGGTTTTTCACCTTATTGCAATACCAGGTCGATAAAGTGTAACTCGATCTCCGGTTTTGCATTATATTAGGGTGGGTAGCACTTTTAGCGTTAACACCTCCCCTCTAAATACCGAACGTCCTCGTTCGGTTAGAAATACGGAATATGAGATATTCTAGTTATTCCAGTTGGCTTTTCCGCTTTTACTTCTGACAATTCAGGCATTGAGGTATGCAATGTGGTATTATTTTTTATCACATATGGCGATACAACAAAATCAGATTTTTCCGCAAATAGCCCCCTTTTCAGCAACAGGAAGGCTACTACGGCGATTGCTATTGATGAAACTCCGGTGTTGATGCTTAAACCCCATTTATGGCTCATGGTTAATTGATCTATGGCTTCTGTATTTATCATCTGTAGTTCTTTAACCATTTCTAGAGACAAGGTCTCTTCTACGTTTGGTTCAGCAAGCCGAGGTGTCAAGATATCTGGAAGAGGTTGTATGTGCGTTGATTCGAAACCGTTATAAGTTTTGTTCTATATCTCGATAGAAGCATTGTGGAACTGCAAGATGTAGGTTCCAGACAGCTCTCGGGATATATATATATATATATAATATATATATATATATATATATATATATATATATATATATATATATATATATATATATATATATATATATATATATATATATATATATATATATATATATATATATATATATATATATATATATATATATATATATATATATATATATATATATATATATATATATATATATAACTCCGGTGTTGATGCTTAAACCCCATTTATGGCTCATGGTTAATTGATCTATGGCTTCTGTATTTATCATCTGTAGTTCTTTAACCATTTCTAGAGACAAGGTCTCTTCTACGTTTGGTTCAGCAAGCCGAGGTGTCAAGATATCTGGAAGAGGTTGTATGTGCGTTGATTCGAAACCGTTATAAGTTTTGTTCTATATCTCGATAGAAGCATTGTGGAACTGCAAGATGTAGGTTCCAGACAGCTCTCGGGATTCGTTGTTAATGTTAATAGTTCCATTAAATTGGTTCAAAAGGATTATACCAGGGGTTACTTCCTCAATTGTAGGAATGTGTCGATTATCTATTACGCTACAATTCGATGATCTGCTTTTTATTAGGTTCGCTAAACATGTGTCATTATCAATATTTTCTAATTGTGTTCTCTTACAGATAGTAATGTTATTATAAGTTTTACAGTTTTTTTTATTCCAAAAATCGTCTTGTTGCAAATTATTACATTTTGAAAATTAATTTTGTCTATGAATTTACTAAATTTAACAGGCTTAATTAAAATTTTGTTACAAGAAGCGCTTTCCGCTGTTGGAATGTTAATGATATAGACGATTGAATTTTTATTTGATGCAATTTTTACTTCTGCAAATTCAAAAACTTGCTCTATGTTCATAAATGGTAACATTGTATGACGCGTAATATTGTCTTTAACAATATTAATTTCCTCGGAAGATAAAATGAATGAATTAACTACTCCGACTTTCGCCCAATGAATAGCGTACTGAATGTTTTTATCAATTTTTAGTTTAAATTTTCTTATCATTTGATCTCTTATTGTTTCATTGTAGTTTACAGTTTTAATTATTTCATTAGTGGTTTTAATGAGTTCATTGATTTTTTCTAGCGATAGCTTATTTATAACTACTTGTCTATTATTGTTTTCCAATATCTCATCGGTTTTCATCCTTATGATTTCAAAGTCTTCATGGTCTGGATTCCAAGCAATCCATTTCCATGCGGATCCAATGAAATTCAGCGATCTTTTCGTCTTTGGTTTAAGTCTATCCCAATAACCCTGTAGTTCGGCTAGTTCGTAAATGATAAATGGTCTTAGGTAATGAGTGCTACTTATGTTCTGATCTATGGTGATTTTCATGTCATCGATTTGTTCCTGGTATTTGTCAGTCTCAATTATGTAAATTAACTTAAAGGTTCCAGTCAGTAATTTCGCCAGTCCCGCGTCTAATGTCACTATCTGCGAGTTGGTGTAGTCCAATATCTTTCCGTCGCTCATCACCAAAGAGAAGAGTACACAGAAACATAAAGATTGTATTAGTTCCTGATATTGTTCTTGTGAACAGTTTTCCCTGTCTCTGTTATGATAGTTGAATTCCTATTTTCCTTGACTATCTCTTCCCTATAAGATTTACTTAGCTTAGTTCCTAATCTTTTGTTTTCCTTAACAAAGATGTGTTGGCCTGGTTCGTAAGTTTTGGGTGTTGTTTTCGTCTTGTTATGATAATTTATATCCTCTATTTGTTTCTTTTTCAGTTTTCGAACAATATCCTCCCGTTCCTTCTGTATGGCATCCGGGTCTGTGCCAATTTTTCTACTAAAGAAGGCTTCGACCGGTTTCCTATTTATTGTAGAATGTACGGAATTATTATACTCATAAATAGACCTGTGCAAAAGTTCAGAAAGAGTGGTATGAACATTTTCGGCCTTTAAGCATCTCATTATTTCAGACAGAGTTGAATAAAACCTCTCAATTTGTCCGTTCACGCTACTACTGTAAGGAGGTATTTTAAAAATCTTCACATTATACTGGTTTTCGAGCATGAAAATAATCGCATTTGAATTAAATGATTTTTCATTGTCAATGACAACAATTTCTGGCATGCCGAATGATAGAAGAACCTCCCTTAGTGGTTCCTTAATGTCAACCGCTGCTCGGGACTGTAGTATCTTCGCCTGCGCATATTTAGAGAATTTGTCTATAGCCGTCAGTATTGCTGTCCTCTCCGTCAAATAAATGTCGATGTGAACAATTTGTCCTGGGCGCTCGGGTATCGGTGTCTCACTTAATTCGATTCTATTCGGGTGCCTGTCGTATTTGTTCTCCTTGCACACTTTACAAGATTTAACAACCCTTTTTATCTTCGAGTGCATCTCTGGAAAGTAATATCTAGACAAAATTTGGATTCTATTCTCTACGCTACTCCTATGTGCCCTATTATGTTCATTTATAATTACTTCCTCCTGTTCATCATTTGTCTTGAGGTCAGTCACCATGGTTCTGGAGTACTTTACTTTATATCGTGAGAAATTGTCATTGAATATCTCCTGCAGTCTCCCTAAAATATCGTCAGTGGTTTTTATACAATTCGTAACCGATGGGTTGAGGTATTTCTTAAGGATCCCAGTAAGATTATCCGGTCCGACATTCGGTTCGTTTATGGTATGTCTATGAAAAGTAGGGAATACGATTTCGAAATTATAAGAAGGATTTGCACCCTCGGATGATAAAAGAATTTGATTTTTGAATGCGTTTATTGGTACGTCCGTAAATTGAATGAGATTTTGAGATGAACTTTCGTCACTATGTTGTGTAACAGTCATGGAATTTACCTGTGAACCTTCTGGAGGTCTTGATAAGGCGTCATCAACGACATTCGTGCTCCCTGGTTTGTACAAGAGTTCGTACTTAAAATCCTCTAGAAAAGCTTTCCATCGTTTCAGTTTGTAGTTCGAGTTCTTATTATTCAGAAAATAAGTGAGTGGTAGATGGTCTGTGAAAATTTTCATTTTTGCCGAGCCATAGAGGTAATTTCTAAGTTCCTTTAAAGCCCAAACAATAGCGAGCATTTCCTTTTCGTTGGTCGCGTAATGTTAATCCGCTTTCTGGAGAGTTCGAGACAAAAAAATAATCGGTCCGTCATCTTGAGATAAAACTGCGCCAAGGGCGTAGTTGGAAGCGTCAGTGGTCAAATGAAATTCCCTGCCAAAGTCCGGATAAGCTAGCAAAACATCTTCTGACATAAGTGAGTCTTTCAACTTGTTGAATGCATTAATTGCCTCATCGGTAGGATTTATCCTGATTATACTGGAAGTATATTTGGTGGCTCGTCCATTCTCCCCCCTTAGGAATATTGTCAGGGGTTTTGCAATTTTAGCATAGTCCCGTATAAATCTCCTGTAAAAATTTGACATGCCTAAGAAAGACCTTAGATCCTTCAAGGTTTTAGGAATGGGAAAGTTATTAATTGCCTCTACTCTGCTTGGATTTGTCTTTATTCCAGCATCCGAAACAATAAAACCCAAAAATTCGACTTCTCTTTTTAAGAATTCGCATTTCTCAAGTTGCACTTTCATGTTTGCAAGTTCCAGTGTTCTAAATACCATATTCCAGCATCCGAAACAATAAAACCCAAAAATTCGACTTCCCTTTTTAAGAATTCGCATTTTTCAAGTTGCATTTTCATGTTTGCAAGTTCCAGTGTTCTAAATACCGTGTCCAAGTTTTTTAAATGGGTTTTCTCATCTTCCGCAAAAATTATGATATCGTCTATGTAGACGAAACAGATTTTGCCGATATGTTCTCTTAAGATGTCATCCAATGTTCTTTGAAAAATAGATGGAGCATTTTTCAGCCCAAATGGGAGTCTAGTAAACTCGTATTTGCCGTTATTAACGGAAAACGCTGTCTTCTTCCTGTCACTTTCCCTCAGAGGGATTTGGCGAAACCCACTTTTCAAATCTATCACTGAAAACCAGTTGCTTTTCGATAATTGAGGTAAGACATCATTAATATTGGGAATGGGATATTTATCGGGAATCGTGACATCGTTCAGTTTCCTGTAGTCTATTACCATGCGATATTTCTTTTTTCCCGAGGCATCCACCTTTTTCGGAACTATCCATATCGGAGAATTGTATGGTGACCGTGAAGGCCGTATTATGCCGTGAACTAATAATTCTTTTACTTGTGATTCTACCTCGTCCTTGAGATGTATTGGATATGGGTAATATCTCGAATACACCGCATTCTCGTCTTTTGTCTGAATTTCACCGATGACAGAAGTGGTGTACGTCGGTCTTTTATTCGGATCACCGAATACGTTCCTGTGTTTCTGAACCAATTCGTCAATTCTCAATTTCGGTCATGTGGTCATTCCTAATGGTAATTGCGTTCACCGCCTGGGATGTTAGTTGTTTTATCCGTAGCTTGATATTCTTGTTCACGATCTTATAATTATCTGCTGCGTGAATAACAGCTGACAATTCTTTCAAACTATCGTTTCCCAAAATTGCATGAAAGGTTTTAAGCGTTGGCAAAAGGAAAAACTTCAGGGTCTTAGAATTTTCACGAAAAAGCTTTATGAACGTATGATGGGTAATTTCCGTCTGTCCGGCAATAGAAGAAGCAAAGAAATTTTTTACGTTGGGAATTGGATTTTTAAATAAATGAGGTTGAATGTAGTTTTTATTGGACCCAGTATCGACCAATATTTTCAAAATCTGACCTGAACTCGTCCTACTCTCGAAATAAGGTAGCGACGAGTCCGTTAATCTAAAAAATGGACGTCGGCAAATTCCTGAGTTTCTGAGTGGTCATTGTCTTCAGGATCATTGTAATGATTTTCTATGTAATCATCCAATGGTAAAAACTGTTCCTGAGTCTCATAATTCTGCAACTCAGATTCATATTGTTGTGAAACTTGATCCTCAGTTTCCCCTGTGTTTAAATGGAAATTTCTTTGCATTTTCTGAGGGTTTCGGGTCTGTTCGGGTCGGTCCTTAGGCCTTTTACCAGAAAATTTATTGTTATTTGTCGGTCTATTCATGTAATTCACCGCCCTTGACCGCAAAGAATGGTCTATATCCATAGGTTCAGGACGGCTTTGTGGTTTGGTGCAGTTGGTCTTGGGGGTTGGAAATCATTATTTCGAAAATACTGTCCATGTGGTATTTGATTGAAATTGTTCATTGAACGCATCGGAGGACCAGTGTTGAAAGGTTGAATGCTCGGATTTACAGTTGGCATGTGGGCCAGTTGAGGATAAAATACAGGGGCAAAATTAGGGCGATATTGTGTCCGTGGTGGCAATTGTGGTGGTGTCTGTGTATAAGATTTATTAGTCCTAACGTGCTGTCCATGTGAATTCGCGAATTGGGTTCTAACAAATTGGTTCTCCATTTTCAGGCACAGCTGAAGAGCCTGTGGGAGATCCCTTGGTTCTTTCATGCCCAAGCGTATGGACATTTGACCCTTAAGACCGCGTATAAAAGTGTCCAGAGCCTTGTCCCGGTAAGTTTGGGCTAAAATATCGAGAGCCTCTCGCCCGATGTCCATACAAGACAATTTGTTCATAATAAGGGAAAGGTGAGAGTAATCTTCCTGATAGAAGTCTTGGATCTTATTATTTCCCTGCACTAAAGTAGTCATCTGGTACTCCAGAGTAGTGAGGTCTCTCTTGTCTGCATAATGCAACGTTAAACATTTTGAAATACAAACCCAATTTAAGGGTGTGCTATAAGATTCGAGAGCCGCATCAGCATTACCAGTGATCTTATTCCTAATAATGCTCAAAATAGCATAGTATTTAGGAGTACCTTTCTTTGAATCGTAAAGCCTCAATATCCTGTCTACGCTCTTCTTCCATGAACTAAATTCAGACGGGTTTCCAGAAAACTCCCTCAAACTTTTAACGACATCCGGGACTTTGTCTAAATCGGAAAGATCGTTTCCGTATCGTGCCTCAATTGCCTGGTCTGTACCAGCAATATCCGCACTAGGATTTAAATAATGCCTAATGGCGATTCGACATTGTTCCGCACAAATCCGTGCAATGGTTTCCTGCATTGTCCTATTTTGGTCCGCCTGAGCGGCTCCTTGGTCCGGGACGTTAATCATCGGAGGTCTAAGTATGTTTCCATTCGGATTGGCCATTCTATTCACTTTTACTTTTCTACCTTCTTTCCACCGAGAGATAAAGGCTACGTTTTCACTTATTAATTAATTTTCCACTAGTTAAAATTCTTTTGTTACACTCTGTGGCTATTGGAGGGTCCTGTAGGATTCGCAATAGTGTTCGTATTTATAATTGTTTACTATTATTATAAAGGCTACGCTTTCACTTATTAATTAATTTTTCACTAGTTTAATTTTTTCAGCTATTGGAGGGTCCCGTAGAATGTAGGATTACATATTTTTCCTTTGTTTCAATTATTTTTTTCTATTTTTCAACTTAACTTTCACTCAATTTAACTAGTCTTCACTTATTTTATTTACTTAAATTAATCACTTATTTTAACTTACAAAATAGCAGCTATAGTGGGATATGGAGGGGTAGACGTTATCCGTTTCCTTGTTGTACTTCGGTATCACTTCCTCACGCTTTATTCCACCCGTCAGTCTTCGACTTGATCCTCTGCTTGTTAACTTATTCCTGTGGGAACTTCTTAGGTGTCCACGATACAGCCTATGGGGTGTCTCCTCAGTGGATCCTTTTTAGTTGGGCGCCAATTAACTAAGTTTATAACTTAGTCGAATAAAAGAAACACTTGTTAAACTTCTGGATTACAAAAATTAACTGAAACTTTATTATTTAATTTTAATTAACAATAACTTACTTCACTACCCTAGTCAGCAGAACCATATTGATCGAACCATCGATGTTGTGTTGTGTCAGCAGAACGTGAGGTGGTTCGATGTTTTTTTGTTGAGTCGCACCGTCAACGTTTATGCTTCGATTACAGCGCGTGTGTTGGTGAACCATATTGATCGAACCATCGATGTTGTGTTGTGTCAGCAGAACTTGTGGTGGTTCGATGTTTTTTTGTTGAGTCGCACCGTCAACATTTATGCTTCGATTGCAGCGCGAGTTACGTCTGTACAGACACCAACACAAACAAATACAATAACAACAAAACCTCCACTTCAAATTAATTTCCAAGAGTAACAAAAACCCTAAAGAAGATTGTGCAATGAAAATTATGCCGACCAACAGAACGGCATAAATGTCAATGCAGCAAGTAAAGCAAAGTGTGACTTAAATGTAATTTGAAACCTCTGTTTATTGAACCAATACTTCAGTGAGGCTCTTGACCCAAGATATTTCGAAAAACACCAAACTGAACAAACCAACTGAATCAGCATACATATGTATGTTTGTAATAAATTCGAAAAACACCAAACTGAACAAACCAACTGAATCAGCATACATATGTATGTTTGTAATAAACTATATTTTTAAGTACTTCGACTCTGCCGCTATGTTCCCCTTTTCAGTGGCAGAAGCGAAGCTAAATATTAAGAAAATTCAAAAATTGTAATCAATAAGAAAGTAGAGTTCAATGCAGCAGCACCAACTTGTTTTAAGTAAAAATAAAAGTTCAAAAACGATCAAACCAAAGTTCGATTAAACTTTTTTTTTTTAAATTTTTATTTAAATTTCTTATTCCAAGTTTCGGCCAACATCATTTTACGAAACTGGCGCAGTCGTCGCGAAAATTAAATTCATAAGAATTTAATTTAAAATAACCTACAGTAGTTTCCGAAGAAAAATACAAAATTATTACTGCGAATCCTACGGGACCCTCCAGTAATAGAAAAAAAAATAAATTTGAAAAAAATATATATATAACCAAAAAACAAAGTGAAAACTAAAAACAAAGACCAAAACAACAAAAGTTGAACAGTTAAACAGTTAAAACACTTAAAACTCAAAACAGTCTGAAAAAATGCCAAAAGACACCGACAAAACAAGTGAAACATATAAACCATACTTTGGTTTAGAAACACTACAATCGCTGGAAACGTTAAAGGACTCTGTACCAAACACGTCGAAACAACAAGCAGACAAAACAACAGCAGGAACATCTGTACCAACTACACCAGAGGACCAACAGCTGCCTCTATCAGAAGCGTTAAAAGAGGCTGCCAAAATTCAGGAATTCAGAGGTGACAAAACCTACGATGTCACCTCCTTCATAAACGAAGTAGAACTATTTGCTAATCTATTCAACGGCACCAACATGGAGCAGTATTTTTTCCAACGATACGTTTTGAAGAAAATACAAGGGGAAGCAGCCAACGTTATCAGGACAATAAACAACCCGGTATGGTCGCAGATCAAACAGGAACTTCTGAAGAACTTCGGAATACGGGAATCCTACCATCAGCTCTTCCACAGGGCACTTAATGTACGGAACAATAATGTAAGACAATCCTTTACATATTTAAGAAACATTTTAGATAAGCTTAATAATAAGTACTACCAGGATTCATCCAAGCCCATTGAATTCTCACCTAGTGTAAACGAAGCACTTATTTTAACTTTCCTTTCGAACATTCCACCACACCTGTCCAGCATAATATATAGCAGAAATATAAAAAATCTCAGTGATGCCTATTATTGTTTAGAAGAATGTGGGTTAATAAAAGACACTAGCAAATTCGAAAACAGACAAAATAATCACAATAATATTCAAAATACTAATTCTAAACCTAACGACACCACACAAAGTACTCATAATAACACACAAAACACAAACGTTAACAATAACACAAATCAGGACAACACAGGTAGAAGCTCCGGACAATACAGGCAGAATAATTCAGAATTGTCCAGACAAAACAGGATCCCACAATACAATACAACCACGAATCATAATCAAAACAACTCAACTTCACGTAGAACAGGGTCATTTCAAAGAACAAATCAAGCCTGGGAACCAATGGAAGTAGACCATCTACAAGAGAACATAGAAACAAAAGAATCCACAGCCAATGAAGTAAATTTTCAATTGGCAACGCCGAGTTTGGACTACCCATAATAGAAATAACGATAGGGGAAAGTAAAATAAAATGTTTAATAGATACAGGTTCAACGACGACACTCCTAAACAAAGATTGTCTACCTAAGTACAAAAGAATCCTGCTCGAAAAACCGATTTTATTCAATTCTCTGTCAGGTCATACAAAAGTAGACAGTGAAATTATTACTGAAGTCCCGAAGGAATTCAGTAACAATTGTGTAATGCGATGGAAATTAACAGAATTTAAAAATAAAAAATTTGACGGACTAATTGGACAGAATACTTTACAACCACTAAAAGCAAAAATTAATCTTGAAGAAGAGTACATTGAGATAAATAACAATAAAATAAAATTTCTCCATACTTGTCCATACAAAACGGAAGAAATTCACACACTAGAAGCAACTGATATCAGTGGAAATTATGCGGACAAGTTATATAGGAACGATATGAATAACGAGGAAAGAATATCGCTCAAATTAATTTTAGAAGAAAATTCAGACATTTTTTATCAAGAAGGACAACAACTTTCCCACACACATGAAATTAGACACGGCATTATAACCCAAACTGATAGACCAATTTATACGAAAATCTATAGGTATCCGAAGATACATGAGGAAGAAATAAGTAGGCAAATCAGTGAGATGTTAGATCAGAACATCATTAAAGAAAGTAATTCCCCCTATAACTCACCAATTTGGATAGTGCCCAAGAAACTGGATAACTCAGGCAAACAAAAATTTCGAATAGTTGTCGATTATCGTAAACTTAATGAGATAACTGTCAGTGACAAATTCCCTATTCCCAATATTGAAAATATACTGGACAAATTAGGGAAAGCCAATTATTTTTCAACATTGGACTTAGCAAAGGGTTTTCATCAAATTCTAATAGAAGACGATGATCAACGGAAAACTGCTTTCTCAACTCCTTTCGGTCATTACGAATTTCTGCGAATGCCGTTCGGACTGAAAAATGCACCCTCCACATTCCAAAGGTTGATTAACTCAGTATTACGTGAATATATTAATAAGATCTGTGTCGTTTATCTTGACGACATACTGATTTTTAGCACTAGTATTGAAGAGCACATTGACAGCGTCAAGAAAATATTTGCAAAGTTGAGAGAACATAACTTAAAACTGCAAATTGATAAATGCAATTTCTTCTGCAAGGAAACTGACTATTTGGGACATACTCTTACTTCGGACGGTATGAAACCAAATTCAACCAAAATTGAATCGATTCAAAAACTTAAACTTCCCACGACCCAAAAACAAATAAAATCTTTTCTTGGCATAACAGGATATTATCGAAAATTCGTTAAAGATTATGCAAAAATCGCATACAATCTTACCAAATATTTAAAAAAGAATTCAAAAGTGAATATCAATGACTCCCAATACATAGACGCATTTGAAAAACTTAAAAACATCCTCACAAATCCACCCATACTAAAATACCCAGATTGGTCAAAAGATTTTAAATTAACAACAGATGCTAGCGACTACGCATTAGGTGCGGTCCTTTCTCAAAACGAACACCCAATTGCTTATGCAAGCAGAACGTTAAATGACCACGAGAAGAACTATTCTACCACAGAAAAAGAACTACTTGCAATTGTTTGGGCAGTAGGTTACTTTCGACCATATATATATGGTAAACAATTCGAACTAGCAACAGACCATCAACCATTAGTGTGGCTACATACCAAAACAAAGGGAAAAGACATAAACCCAAGACTTCAGAGATGGTTGCTGAAACTGGGCGAATATAATTTTAAAATCAACTACATTAAAGGAAAAGAAAATAAAGTAGCAGATTTCATGAGCAGAATAGACAACACAATTGGAGAAATATTAGCTATAGAGAATTTACAGGAAATAGAAATAGCAGATAACGACGACAATTTCAGTACTGCCGCTACTATCCATTCACAAGAATCAGAGCAAAATGATTATTTCCCAATTTTAACAACAGTGGTCAATAGATTCCAAACGCAAATCATATTAACAGATCATAAAACAGAAGACCTTAAAATTGTGAACAATAATAAGAAAATTTTCATTAGCACTAGAGATATCGAAACCAATTATATGTCAGATCTATTTCGTCGACACATTACCCACGGACGCATAGGAATTTTTACCGAACTATCTGATCACCTTTACAATAAAGTACAATTAAAACTTATAGAACTTTTTGGCACCAACATAAAATTCGTTAGATGTAGTTTCATGGCAAGAGATATTGACAACGAAAATGACTTATACAAACAAATCGGCAAATATCATAGAAACGAAACCGGACATTCAGGAATTACTGAAAACTATGAGGGCTTAAAAACGAAATTATATCACAAAAATCTAAAGCATTTCATACAAAAATATATAAACAATTGTGACATTTGCAACAAAGCGAAGTATAGCAGGTCACCAAATAAACCTAAGTTTGCAATCACGGAAACCCCTTCAGATTCAAATGAAATAGTTCACATGGACGTTTACACAAACAAAAAACATAGTTTCATTACTTTTATTGATAAATTTACTAAATACGCTGTGGCACTAAATTTAGAAGACAGGAACAGTAAAACACTAGTAGAAAAAATCAGAATGTACTTTTCTCTCAGAAACAAACCAAAGAAATTCGTCACAGACAATGAATTTAACTCAATAAACGTAAAAGACTTTCTTAGAACAGAAAATGTAGAAGTACATTTCACCAAACCCAACAACCATACAGGCAACGCTGATGTGGAAAGACTACACAGCACATTATCCGAGAAATTTAGAACTTTAGAAGCACAAAACTCAAATTTATCGACTCAAGAAAGAATTTTTAAATGCATTGAATGGTATAATAATTCCATACATTCAACCACCAAAGAACGACCTATGGACATATTAGAAGGCAAGGTAGATAAAAACATTATATTTAGTAGATTAAAAGCAGCAAAAGATAAAGTCATTGCAAAAAGGAATGAAAATAGAGAAGACATAACACGAAACGGTCAAAAAGGATACGTAAAAAATTACAAAGCCTTAAGACATAAATACGAACCAAGATACAGAAAACTAACCCTAGAAAACGTACACCCTTCCAATATTAAACGAAAAACTAAATTTGCAGGTCAATTGGATACCACTATCCCTAACCTTTATGATGATGCTTCTACCAACAATGGGAATACTGACAATCCAACCAATCAACAATGACAACAATGGGTACGTCGAAATAAAATTAGACGAAGTACAGCTTATAACCAAGTACACAATCATTCTACATATCATCGATTTAAAAGAAATTAAAAACGCCATAGAAAACATTGAAACAAGTATAGAACAAATGGAAATGTTGTCAAACAAACAATTTTTACAATCAGAATTAAATAGAGCAAAAATTAAATTTTACACTATACAAGTACACAGAACAAAAAGAGGGTTAGCCAACATTATAGGTACAGGATTAAAGTGGATAGCTGGCACAATGGATGACGAAGATAGGTCCAACATAGAAAATCATCTTCAATATATAGACCAAAACAACCACAATCTGATTGAAGGATTTAACCAAAACATTCTCATAAATAACCATTTTAATGAAACTATTAAAATATTAAAAAATACAATAGAAGATGACAGATCAAAGTTTTCAGATAAATTTAATAGCATCGACAAGGATAACGACAAAGTTCTATCCCAAACTATGTATGTAGACACCCTTCTAAAAATTAAAATTCTATCAGATCAAATTGAGCACATTCAAAATAATATAATGGCAGCTAACCAAAATATTATGATCAGCAACATGTTCACAATGCAGGAAATCGAATCCCTCGACATAGACTTCTTTAAGCTTCAATCTACCAAGTTAATTGTAGCAAAATACAAAGAAAATCAAATATTGTTTATCCTTAAAGTACCTAAAGAAACAGTAATTTCAAAGAGATCATATATTACACCAATAAAAGACAAAAACCATTTCGAAATTGATTTTAAGGCACAACAAATAGTATACTATAATAATTTTCCATACCAATACAGCAAAACAAATGATGTAAACTTACTAAAGAAATCAAACCTTTGTATGTTCAATAGTAATATATGCACAAAAATAAAGAACACCAGAGAAGAAATAATTGAAATTGAACCAGGATTAATATGTGCAAAAAATCTAAATAATGCAAAACTATTAAGCAATTGTGACGATAGAAATATTACACTCATGAATGATCACTTGATAACGTTCAGTAATTGTGAAATACAAATAAACGAATTAACACTTAAGAATTATGATAGATCATTTAGGGATCATTTTATAAAAACTCCCGATATACCTGTGAATAAAAGCATAACAACACTCACCTTTGACGAAATAGTCACTAAAGAACTCGATAATATAAAGCAAATTAAAGAAC